>VDFB02368691.1:0-10991 GCA_007258455.2 Sequoia sempervirens | reverse complement strand
AACATCAATCCCTAACTTCTAGGATCTTTACATGAATTACTGAAGTGTTATCTTTTTCTCCAAATAGTTAACTTAACTCAAGGTGGGTTCCACCTTCCACGTGGGTGCCCCATGTGCTCCTATTATTTAGGAACTCTTCTTGGATGCCATCACATCTTCCTATCATTTAGAATTAATTACAAATGTCAATTTACATGTTCATTTCATTCAAATTTAATCTCTTTATAATCCTAGTGTTGGGGAACACTTTCCAAGGACTTAGGAGATACATGAAATATGTTTAGGATTTGCAATTAAATTTCATCCTATTCCCAACACCTTGACCACAAACTTAATCTTTGTCTTTAAAGGTCTGCTAGAACTTGAAACATCATTTTTTATTCTTGGTCCTCAACTGATACTTCTTACCTGTTTGAACTTGTGTCTCATCTTTTGATCCAGAGAGAAAAGGTTTCAACTATATTCCTCTTTCTTCTAACCAAACATTAGTGTTAGCTAGAATAATTTATAATCTCTTAGATTGAGATTACCTCTTTCTAGGACCATTGGATGGGAGAAAAATGTGAGCCTACAATATTATTTCTTTCATAAGCAAGATAAAATATGTTATCATCATCCTCCATGTCTTCAGGGATGTTAGCTAGATCTAATTCCTTTATTTGCTCCAGAGTTAATCTGCAATAGTTCATTTTCCTAATTTCTTGCTCTATCCTGATGTCATCCCATAAATCCTCAATTTGATGTACATGGGTATAATCCTTTTTGATTCGGTCCTTCATACCTTTGTAATCAAAATTAGGTCTTGCTTTAAACAATTTTATTGTTACCTGTTGCATTTCTAATTGAACAACCTTGGCCTTATGTGAAGTTTGAATAGAGTATCTACCGATTGTTAATGGGAATTTGAATTTGGGTTTATGGGATTCTATTTGCTTGCTATGCACTACAATGATTTTTTTGCATAATTCCATCAAAACAATCTTATCACTAGGATATTGAGGAAGCATATATGGATAACGAGGAAAACATCCAACTCTCAGATAAGTAAAAGTTGGAAATTTTAGATAAAGACAACCATATTTATTAATAAATTTTGAAGCTTCATTTGATACTCTTATATTCTCCAATTCTGGATCAAAAGCACACATGAGTGGAGGAAATAATGCATCATTCACCCTTCTAAAATGATTGATGCTCCCTTTGAGAGTAATTTGTGGGAAATAGTTGTAGACTTGTGTTACCTTTTTGTCTCCCTCAGTGGTTACACCTAGAAAATTCCTCATTGTCGCTGCAATATAGACCAAATAAGAAGTCATATAGAACTTGTGCATTATAAGCACTTGGGTTAGTTGTTTATGGATAACATTGCTGATTTATTCACCCCAGAAGATATGTTGTTTTCCCTTCAAAATAATCTTAATATAAAGTTACATCTAGTCCTCAAAGGTGGTTGAAGTAGGTAAACCATGTACCCAATTGAGAAGAGTAATGAGGTTGTTTACCTCTTCTATGAAATCACTACAAGGAGGATTCTTAGGCCACCTTGTGACACCCGATCTAGGGGCCTTCAACCATTTACTATTGATCATCCTTTTGGTATAATCATGATCTTTATCATACTTTGCTCATGTGGATTCTTTGGAAATATCTACATATCTTTCAATGCTCAAACATATGAATGCTTTTTCAAAGAATTCAACATCCAATTCCATCACCACATTCCCATTTAAATCGCATACTTTCATGTCATCTTTGTTGTAATGAGAAGCCACCTGAAGTACAAACTCTGGATTTTGAGCTGCTACTGGAAATGAAGATACTAGATGTATATTGCTCTCAACAATGTTTCTCATACCACTATCCAGAGGCTGTTTTTTAGTCCTCTCAAGAAACTCAGACATGTCAACATGCCCGATTTTTGTATCCCTAATATCATCGATATTAGACAAAACTATAGTTGCTAGAAAGACTCCTTGATATTTATATTTCATGGCTTTCCCCCTTGCTTGGAGAAAGATCTAACATTGGCAAACGAGCGGCTTTGCAAGAGTGCAAATGTAGCAAGAAAAATTTGGAAAACGTGCACAAGAAGTTGCATAACAAGATTAACATTTTGTAGATGTTAGGAAATATTGCATACTCAAAAATCACAATGAGAGTGAAAAAAAATTGATTGTGTGAAAATTGGATTTGAACGCAATGGATGCAAAAAATGGAATGCAATGGGTTAACTTGGAAAAAGAGAAAAAAATTAGTGTTAGAGAAATTTTAGTGAAAATATGTATATGCACTGAAAATTGGCAAGAGTACAAATGGATTTGATATTTTTTGTAAAAAATTGCAATGTCTTCGAAATTTAATGACCTTGCAAGTGGGTAGAATTTTGATTGATTGCAAATTCATCGAAAAATCCTGACTTTGCAACTTTGGAAGATCACTTTTGCACTTGTTTTCAAGTCGGGGAAAAACCCTGACCCTACAAGTGGGGTATAACATTTGATGTGAAATCGGGGAAAAACCCCCACCCTACAAGTTGGTAATACATGTTCAAAGGGCACATTCGTACTTGTATGAGCATGGAAAAACACTGCTCATACGAGTATGAACTAGAACTTTTGTTTGCTCAATCAGTGAAAACCATCGGTTGTGCAAAACACTTCATGGAATAGACTCAACTTATTGTCATTTGATTGATGAAAACCACTGATCAAACAAGGAGGGTTTGACTCATGCACACACGAAAAAAAGATCGATAGTTTTGTTTTTCAGACCTAAGGTCGACACAGGAATAATCCGTGAGTATCCAATGGAACACATAAAAAATGAAGTGTAGATTTTTAACTAGAAAAATCCAATGATAATTTAAAAAATGACAAAGAAGTGGGTTTTCTTAACCTAGGTTTACATGCAAACATACAATATGTAAAGCAAATTGATATGCAAAATGAATTAAATCCAAATATAAATAAAAATCCATTTAAACCACAATGAAATGTGCTTTAAATATTAACCCTAAACATTGAAATGATGAAAGAGAGAGAAAATGAGCACACACATACCTAAAAAGGAAGAAGACTAAAATGATGAAAACCCTAGCCGAATTGAGCAATCTCCAAGTCCGCTTGAATTCTCAATCAGATGAACTTAAGTGCTTCAGGTGGACTCACAATGAAGTTAGGAAGACAAAAGACTAATGAAATGAGGAAAGGACTAAAAAAAATCAATTTAAAACTGATTTTCAAGTCATTAAGATGACAATTAATGCAACTCATGTGAAACCGAGATGGGAGGGGTGGGTATTTATGACGCTGATACAAATTGAAGTTAAATAAATGAGTTGCAAGGTAAAAAAAAAAAAGTCTAAATTTGCAAGATTTAAGTTACACTTCGACTTGCAATGTTAGGGAAAAACCTCGACTATGTAATAATTTTATTTTTGCAACATTTACTTGTAGGGTCAAGGAAAAACCCCAACCTTGCAAGTATAACAATTTTTTTAACTCATGCAAATTGAATGTTTTTTATTAGATAAGCAAGGAAAGGGCCCTGATCCCATGGTTACAACCAAACAGACAAAGAAGGAACAAAAATAAGGTGGGAAACAACACCACCAACTAGCATAAAAAACAACATCGAGGGTGGCACACAGGCCATAATTCATCACCATAACCATAGTCCAACCAAAATTAATCAAAAACAAGAAGTTTCTACTAGAGCACTTAAAACTACATAGGCCATTAATCAAATCCACCATATACCAAGTAGTCCTAAACCATAAAAAGGCTATAATGAAATAACACTCCAAAATTTGGAAGCATAAAGGCAAAAAGATGATAGTAGTCATTAAACAACATTAAAATAGAAAGTCGTTACTTGGATTTTCTCAACAGGTCCCTATATTCACCAATGAGGGAGATGTACTCCCTCTAGTTAGGTCCCTTAGAATCATCCAACACCTTTAAATCATCAGACTTCCCTAGTTTTTTTAGTTTCCTGGTAATTTTTGTTTGTCCAGAAAGTGCACCCATCATCGCTCTTCGCATCAACCTATTAGTGACCCTCATCAGCGTAACCAAGGATTTCTCCATGTCATCCACCTGTACCTGCAAGTAAGTTAGTCTAATTTTCATGAAATCCATGCTAGAATCATCAGTATTAATCTCATTTCCGGTATTCTGAGCATCCAGATTAGTTAGATTATCATTATTTTGGTCCTCTTCCATCTCAGTTTTCTCCTCATCATCATCTTCCTTTTCTTCTTTTGATTCCTCTTCCCCCATATCATAGGAAGAATCCTCAAAATCCATCCCATCATAATCTTTATCCACCTGGGCTTCAAAATCTTCAATTTATAAGTCTTCTTCTTCATACACAGTTATTTTTTGTTTTCCTTTTATATCCTTAGGAGTAGCTTTAGCCAGGCGAGTAGACCTATGACCACCACTACCTCCACTACCTTTCCCTTGATTGTTCTCTTTCCAATCCTCTTTTTGCACACCTTCTTCACTAATAGTAATGACATCATTATGAGGATTGGTATCTTTTTTAAACTTCTTAGACTTGGGTAACTCCAGGAGAAGAGGGGAGTGTTTTCTCTTCTCTAGAGTTGCCTTCACAAGCTCGGTCTCAATAACACCTTTACCAACAATTTTATGAGTCATAGGGGTTGAGGGGTTTGAAACATTAGAAACAAGGGAAGGGTTCTTAGTAGGAATGAACACCCTCCTAGCAACAACAATGGGAGGCGGGCATGGATTAGGTACCTCAGCAGGGATTTCATCCATAGGGGTTTCCTCATTATCACCATCATTGCGGTTAGGATAGTCATTTCTAGCAACAAGTGGGTTACTATGAGGGTTTAGTGCAAGAGCATGCTTATACAGAGCAAGCATCAATCCTTGATGTAGGGGAGGGCTAGCACCTTTCTCTATATTAATTTGCAGAGAAGACAATAAGTAGAAAGGAAAATTAGTTCTTTCACCATGCCTAATATGATTTAGGAAAGGGAAATGATACACATGTACATACATGTATCTACCTTCCAACGTAAAATACCTCATGACAAATAAAATTTCAGGGCATAGGGAGGTGAAAGCTCTAACCTAGCATACCCATTTTGGAAATGTTTCAAATTCTCCTCGTCATGCAGGAACTTGTCCACAAACATCTGGTAGTCAACCCCACTCTTCTATGCCACCTTTATACCTTGATTATGTAATCTAGTAGCTTCTACTATAAACCTCGTCATCACTTCAAACTTGATAGCCCAGATAGCAACATTTCCCTTCCTCCAATAATTAGTGAACTTGGCAATTAAATTCTCATTGTAGCCCTTCATAGACTCAAAGAAAGGAACCATGCCCGCATTTTCAAATAATCTCCACAAGTTCATATTCTACTTGAGTGTCTAGCAGTTTGGAGGCTCAGTGCGTTTCCTCGACCCACCCATCTTAACACTTTGCAAATTTTTTGACTACTACGAGCTATTCCTCATAACCACCCACCTCTTCGGCTCTCTACCTATGTTGTAGAAAATACTTTTACTCAAAGTAACAAAATAAGCCCATAAAAAATGAGGAATCAAGAAGTTTCTTTTAGGGGAAGCCAATAACACAATTCTCAGAGCCACAATCTCATCATTTTTATTACAAGTAATTAACATCTCATTAATAATCATACCTTTCAAATCTTCACAAATACGGGGAGGCCTAACATTAGGCATATCGACACAATTAGATTTGACATCCCTTCACAACTTACAAATCTCCATGTGATCCTTGATCACTTCGGGAAGGTAATAATAATTAATTTTACCTCCTAATGAGATCATGAATCTCAACCCTATACCCAAATTAACATCATTAATCTGCATACCTTTAAAACTACAAGGTCTCCCATGCTTCTCGTGCAACTTCAACACATCATCTTTGTAAAGTATAATCATATTCAAAATTTTCATTTAAAATCATATCCCTTAAGGACTTCAGCAGGTTATTATTTATCCAACGGGTCCACCCCATACACCTCAGTACCTTGTTGGAAGCACAATCAGTAGACTTATTGCCTTCTCTATAAACATGCTGCACCTTGCAGTTGGTAAAAAAAATCTTAAGGGCCAGACACCTATCAATGATATTTTTTAGCTCCTAGGGGGGGTCTCCACTCCATTCAAAATGTCCCCTATTAACTTAGAATCTCCTTCTAGGATAACATTTTTAAAGCTATACTCCTTAAGAGTCTTTGTGCCCCCTAAAACAGCCATAGCCTCAGCTTTGTTATTGGAAAAAACACCCAAGTTAACACCGAAGCTCACAATGCACTCCCCTTTATGGTTTTTGAGAAAACCCCCTACCCCTGCTATTCTCGGGTTACCTTTGGAGCACCCATCAAAGTTACATTTAATCCAGTCTTTTTGAGGAGGGGTCCACACAATATACTTTCTAGTTAACATCATGACCCAATTAAAGTTAGTAAGATCCTTACTTATGCCCCATATATGCTTTATGCTCATCTCTTTGTAATTAGGCCAAACTTTGGAGAAACTGTATCTTCCAACCTCCATATTTTCCTTAATTTGTGTTTTTATTATCATGCTAACCCCATAGCTACTTCTTCTCTCCACTTACCTGAAGATCCTGTTATTCCTTTCCTTCCATATTCCCCAAGTAACAAAGGGGGGAACTTGGTTCTAGAGATCAACAATAACATTATGGGAAAAGGGGCAATTTGACCAACTTTCTATAAACAAATTCATAGAGTGAGGAAACACCTAGTTAGTGGACAACAACGGCAAGAAGAAGGACCAAACCTATCTAGAGAACTGGCAGTGAAAGAAGATGTGTGTTATTCACTATTCATCCTGCTTGCAAAGGGAGCATCGGTTAACCAACTGTAATCCCCTTCTTACCAGGTTGTCAATGGTAAGAATTTTTTCGTGGGAGGCAGCCCACCAGAAACAGGAATTTTAGGAACCAAGTTCTTTATCCACACCTTTTCCTAGAGATGATCTCTGATGTCTAACAATGAGTTGGTTATTTTTTAGAACCAAACTTAATCTCAGTCCTAACCTATGGGCTTGCCACGACCCAATTATCAGCTAGGTTGAGGATTGGCCAACACTTAAGTAGAGTAGTTATTACTTTACTTCTTCTCTTCGGGCTCTGTGAGACCCAGGAGGGTAATCCCATATATACTCATAATATTTTATGCTTGGTCAAGAGTATTTCTTCACACAGATGCACTATTCCATGAAAATCACCTTATCAAAAGCTCAAAAAACCTTAGATAGAAGTGTTACTTATTTTCAAGGAGTGTGCCTTCATACTTAGAAGTGGAACATTGAAATTTAAAGTATTTTGAATCATTCTTCATCTTGAATATTAGGCCCAATTCAATACTAGCTCAACTGATTATAAGATAAACTAACAAGATGATCATTACTTTATCTAAGGAAGAAAATGAATTACAACTGGTAGTCAATCGGTAATACAATTTGGATTGAAGCTCAAAATTAGTGGACCATTAGGATGTCACTTTGTAACATCTAACTCACTATGTCTACAAAGTATCACTTCCTTACTAAATCCTATATGCTTTTCTCACAAACTAATGAGCTCATTTCAAGCGTTTAATCAATTCTTTGAACTAAAGCATAAAAAAAATTCATACATTTTGTGCAAATGACAAAAGGAAAAATGAAGATGTCATTAACAATCTTCATTCATAACTTGGAAGAAAACACATAGGAGAGCAATATTTCTAAACTAAAATTTCTTCTTCATTTCTGATATTTCATTGTAAAACCATATTTAAGATTTATACACAGTATAACTTTCATCTTAGACTTGCTTTTGATTCATCTACTAGAGTATCTATTTACATTCTATCCCGCTATAACATAGTATCTATTGTGACCTTGTCTAGACTCAAAATTTTGAACTCTCCTCTTTTTTTTTTCAGCCATGAAATCCCCTTTATATAAACAGGGGAGCAACAAGCACCTAGCTGAATTACAATTTCAATTTCATTTCAGTTCATTTCAAAACCTAATTCTAACTAACTCCTTGAAGGACTCCCCAGGCGGTTTCATACATAATCATTTCATAAAAGGGGAGGCAAAAAACATGTGTAGAATATTTGCCATCACTGTCATAGTATTCGTTGTTTGGAACAAAAAGATTCGGTTCATATCATCTGGAAGATTATTCCACATCAGCATGAGAAAACAAAAGACAAACCATGGACACATGAAGACAAATACCTCCTATGAAAAGACCATGGTGTCATCAAAAACTAAAATAGGAGGTGACCCTATTCAGAGTCGTCGGCATCCTAAAATTCCCAGTCGCTCCTTGTCCTCAATGCAATTGGAGGTATCACCAACACATCATCATCAAAACTATCATATGGCACTAGGGAATGCAAGCATTGGCCATAGTTTGAGTCATCATCAACTTCAACATCCAAAGGCGAGTCTAAAAGCATGATAGGAGAATTGTGCTTACCCAGGTAGGCCCTATGACTCTTCTCTTTCTTTTTGGCCTTCTTCACTAGCATTTCTAGTTCCTTGCCTTTGCATTTGACCACTTCACCTAGAAGGGTCATATTCCTCAAACGGTATGTACTATGCATAATTGACTTCTTTTTATGGCCCCTATCCCTCCTTTTCCCCTTTGAAACCTTAGGAGAATCAATGGCTTCTTGATCAACCATGTCTTCATAGAATTCAAACACACTTAGCCGGCTAGACCTCCTAACAAGTGGAAATGATGTGCCAACTTTCCCATTTTCTATAAAGCTAGTTGAGAGATAATTAAAAAGGTTCTAGACTTAAGACCCACAAGAGAAACAACCCAATCCCAACAATTTCAGACAATTCTAGCAACATAAATCCCAAATATACCAAGGAACCTAATCTCATACCAATTTTCTCAAGATGAAGACACCGAAACTCTGCTTAGGAAAACTCAATCACCTCTACTACTCATACCTTACTTCTTTTGCAGTCTAAAAAGATAGTGTGAATAAAACAACAATCAACCTACATTAAATAGAAATTTCAAGCATGCAAAATTAATGATTCAAAATTCCTTATGCGAGAAAATTGGTAACTATTTAGTTTGGCTCTGCATCTAGACCATTCATCTTAGAGCAGTTAAAACTTCATCTGAGGTGGCCATGAGCTTTGCTTTTTGGCCATTATCAACTTGCTCCTTGAAAAAAATGAGGTTATTTCAAATGTTTCCATGTTTCCCTCCAACCCTGATTAATCATAACTAATCTGACGATTAGCATGTATCGCCAACCTAATTTATGCTTCTCATTAATATCGGCAAATTACATAGGACCAATTTTTTGGAGAGAAACTTTCTTTATACACTTCATAGCTGATTCTCCCCAAGATTTAGGGTACAATTTAGTAATGAAGCTATTCATGCAATGATTTTTAGTCCATTAGATCATCCTACTATAAGACTTTATGAACGGTTTTCCAGCTCTCTTGCTAATTTCCTTTTTGATATGTGCGAAATCCCTAGGATCATGATACGTTGCCTTTTTCATTTATGGTCATCGCTCATCGCCTATCTACTTTATCTTCACCTAGCTCCATCAGCGATGTAAACATCCCAACTATGCTCTCTAGCCCTTGGTTCTATGGTTTAACCCTTGGTTACATTCATCCTTCCATCGCGCATCGCTAATTCAAAACTTGCTCTTAAGACTTTATCTGTGGCGGGAGATGTTGTGTCGGCACTAGATTCAGACATGAATAACCTGCATAAAACAAACATCACAAAAATATCACTCGTAGGATCATATCATATTTGCGAGAAAAATCCTTTAAAGGACCTCCATCCCTTATCGCTAATTCAAAACCCAAGTTATAAATCAAATCCGCGATGATCGATGATGTCAAAACATATGTTTTTTGTTCATCGCTAATTCTCCTCATATCTTTTGTAAAAAATTAGAAATGAGAAGATTTACAACTTTGCAATGTCCATCACATATTGCTGATGTGAGACTTTGCGTTCAAAATGTATCAGTGATCAAGCGATATACAGGAAATCACATCACATCATTCATTTCTATTCCAAATTTATCTTTTTATGGCCATTAGCGATGAGCGATAAGAACATAAAGAAAAAATTATCTCTCCTCACTTTTACAATTTTGAAGGCTTGAAAGCCATTAGCGATGAGCAATATCAAAGGGAAAGCATTAGTCCATCACTCATCGCTGATTTAAAGTATGAATCAGTGATTCAATTAGCGATGAAAGACAAAACTATGAAGGCCATCGAGACATAAGTGGGAACTTTTTAAGAATGTGCTCATTAGTTTTTTTTAAGAAAGGGGACTTCCCTAGGGCAACATGAGAATAGTAGGCTAAAGACTTATGAATCATGCAATACAATGGATGTAGAAGTTAGGTGATTCAAACCTAGACAAGAGAAAGGTCGGTCACATGATGATATTTTATGTGCGTGAGAAGATTCTTGGTGACTGACAACAAGCAATACTTCAGTGGTAAATGAAAAATAGAATGCCAAGCAAATTAAAATGAAACAAAAACCTAAACCTCATATAAGAACCCTACACATATGTAACAAATTTTTTTTTAGGGTTTTAACATGAGCACACTAGAATTTTGCAAAATTCAAAGTTCCATCACAATGGCTTAACCAATTCCTCATAGCCTTGTTTAACCAAGAAATAGCCTAAAGAGATGCTCTTTCAAACCCATTCATCTTCCCTTCCTCTATCAAACCACTTTACCTCCCCAATTAGATTGTGAAGCCTTAACAGGGTTGGATTCCAATTGATCTATCTCCGACCTCTTAAATTATCCCTTCTTAATAACATATTGAGCTCCTTCCAGTTAGGTTCATCCATCTCCTAGTTGACATAGTCAAAAACCTTTTTACCACATATCCTGGTTAGGATTTGTTTGAGAGGGTTTAATCCATCAATTGAAGACAAAGTAGAAGT
>VDFB02368690.1:0-28418 GCA_007258455.2 Sequoia sempervirens | reverse complement strand
GATAAAGAAAAATAAATGAAATGTTTTGATTTATTTTTATTTTTAAATTTCTAAACTAGAATAAGGGTTAAAGCCCTTGAATTTTTTTTAGAAACTACAATTTTTTTTATAGATTTACAAAGAAGTAGATTAGCTTTTTTCTAAAAAATAATTTTGAACTAGGGCAAGAGATCTAAAAAAGAATTGATTTTTTTACAAAACGTAAAATATGGTGATTTTTTACAAATTTAGCTTGATATTGCAAAAACAATACAGATCTTTTTTTTTTTTAAATATAACCCTTTATTTGAGGGTTTCTAAAAGATTTCAAAAATAAAACATGCATGCAAAATTGAAAACAAAAAAGTTAAAAATCTTTAGATAAAAAAAAAATCCTACACAAGGGTTAGAAAACTATTATTAAACAAGAAGCAAGATTAGACCGTTTGGCTCTTATCCTCCTCTCTTAGAGTGCCTCCAATGGTGTGCCTAAAAACTTGGTAAACCTTCAACAATGTAGCTCACAAGATTAGTAATAACAAAGCTCTAATACCATGAAAGGAAATAGAAAAGAGGAATGGAAAGAACTAATAAATGAGCAATTGTTTGAAGAAAACATATTACCAAATAGATTGAAGTAGCAAAACCAAGCACCACCAAAGCAAGAGAGACACAAGAATTTGATAAGGGGAAAAAACAAGAAAAAACCTCAATATTATGAATGGAGGTAAAATTCCTAAGAATGATACAAAGAGAGAGAGAGAGAGAGCACTTAAGCCTTAAGCTTGCATGCTTGAATATGAAGAATGAGAGGAGAGGCACCTCAATAAATAGAGGTGAGAAGAGGAGTTAGAATGTAACTCCCAACTCAATGAATGCCACCATTCATCTATGTGTGTGCAATGTGTCACCTCTTAAGGAGGTGGCTACAAATATTCCTTAATAAAGGAATTAAAAAAAAAATGAATCATCCTCACACGTGTGAGGAGACAAAAAAGACAAAAGACTTGTAGGGATTCCTTTGGAATATTCCTACAAGTTAACAAATAATTACAATTAAAGAATAACCTTTACCAAGTAAAGATTAATCTTCTAACAAGGGAGGATAAATTATGAGTTGTGGTGTGATGGTATTAACGTCTTTGTAATGCGGTTTTTCCTGAAAATACTTAGTGGATGAACCTTGTGAGATGACGTCCTCAAGGGCTTCATCTAACATGTCAAATTCATCACTACTAAAAGGCTTGAAGGGTAGGTCAACCTTTAAAAGAAAACTTGTCATCGCTTTACTTTCTCTACAAGTCTCATTTGATGTTTTTGTTGTTTTGATTTGTTTTTCTAATGAATTCCATATGTAATTGAACATGTCTACTAATGCAAAAATGCTGAAAATGTAAAATTCTAATGTTATCTATAACTAAAAATGCAAGAAATTATTTTTCCCAATGTTGTTAAGTCTATCTAAATAAACAAGAAATTGCATGCAAGAATAATCTGTTTCAGCCTAACACTTTCCAGATTTCATAACAAAGGCGGAAATGTTTATCAATACCCAAAAACAACCCAAAAAATTTGCTATCAAAAGTTGCATAGGGACTCATTCGCCACTAAAGGAAAATGGGTCCTAGTGCAGGTACTTACATAAATCAAAAAGGCACCTGAAACACCAGAACATGCCTAGAATTCCTGTTGATTAGGGTATCTAGGGACTCATTCGCCACTAAAGGCGAATGGGTCCTAGTTTTAGGGCTTTCTGAGTTTGATTTTGGGTTTTTCTAAGTTGGTTCTATGTATAATATTTCTTAGATCTATAATAGTGAATATTGTAACAAATTTTCTAGGTATAAGGTCTCTAAATGCAAGTTTTTCTACGATTGAATGATGACTAAAATTAGCAAATATATGATGCAATTTCAATCTAAATGCTTGAATGATGATCTCAATGTGAACAAAATTGAAAACTAAATGAAATTTAAACACTTTTTTTCAGATTTTTAATGAATATAAGCAATTTAAACATGCAATTTAATCCTACATGCAATGTTCACTAACGCAAAATAGAGAAATACTAGAATGTGATGCAAACCCAATGCAAGCTAGGGGTTTATTATTTAATTGCACTCCAAATCAGAAACTAAGATGCTCAACAAGGGGTTGGGTTCACCAAAATGAAATGTGGAGAAAAGAGAGGAGAAGAAGAGTTTCCTTAATCCACCTTTTTCTACATAGGGTGTTTCATTCAAAAGACGAGATCTAAGAACCTTGAAACAACTATCAACCCAAGAGGTGAATTGAATCAAGATTGAGGGATCTTGCACTCTTTCCTTTATGCAAGAATGGGTGGTAAGCTAAATTTCAATCGAGGGAGAAAGAATTAGGCTAATGAACAAACCCTAATCCTAGGTCTAACACACAAAATGCATAAATTGAACACGAAAAAGAAAGAAACTGTAACTTTTCTAAAGAAACAAGAAGGCAAGGATGTTGTGCACCTAGTGAAATCTGAATTTTCTGTGGTGCTAACCGGGACTCATTCACTACCAAAGGTTAATGGGTCCTAATAGGTCTTTTCAAGGAGCTCTGAACTGGAAACAAAAGCTTGAAATGTTTGGAATCTGATGCCTACCACCCTCAATAGGGACTCATTCGCCCTTAAAGGGGAATGAGTCCTGTTATGACTTTCCAAAAATATTTGAATCTAGGTTGCAACTTCCAGGTCTTCTCTTCTCCTTTGCACTTTGAATTTCATGTTTCTGAATCTAGATCTACCTATATCCTGCAAAACAAATTTGGTATCTTGTTGGTGGATAGGGTTTTTCCTTAGTCAAACCCCTTGTTGGTAATTAAACCTTGGATGATGAATAAAAAGGTGAAACATGTAATTGTATGTGAAATCTCAATCTTAAGTGTGTCTAAGACTAATATCCAAGAGAATGTAAAGGAAAATTTACCCAATTATGTTAGGATAAGCCCCTTGAATGCAATGTGAACAATGTAAATGACCCACTAAAGGAGATATCTAATCCCTCTAATGAATCACAAATATGAAAATACCTC
The DNA here is from genome assembly GCA_007258455.2 of Sequoia sempervirens. Lineage (NCBI taxonomy): Eukaryota > Viridiplantae > Streptophyta > Pinopsida > Cupressales > Cupressaceae > Sequoia > Sequoia sempervirens. The sequence continues at coordinate 25,382 of VDFB02368690.1, read as the reverse complement.
TTGTAGGCTACAAATAGGATGATTATAGAAGATGGAATCACTCCGAAAATAAGTCCTTAGGCTTGGTTGTATGACTTGTGCATCTCCCAACACCTAGAATCCTTCATGATTCTCCATAGGCATCTATCATCAACCTTCAATAATGCTTGATCTTGAATAAAAAATGAGCTTGAAGATCTTGAAAGGCTGCTCCAAACTTCACTTTTGCTTGAATGCTTTGTCTCATGAAAATTCTTTGTCTCTTACTTGCTTGTAATCTCGCTCTAGTTTTCTCCCTTATGTTTCTTAGGTGAAATTATGTCAAATAACCTTGTATTTATACTAAATTAGAGATTTAACCCCGAACTTCAAATATTTCAAGCCAACCTCAGATCTGGAAATGAAATTAATTCCCACCAAGATGAAATTAAAAAAGAGGGTCCTTGTTAAGAGAGGACCCATTCGCCACCTTGGGCGAATGGGTCCTGGCTCACTTTCTAGGACCAAGCTCTGAGGGGTGAAAAGAAGATCAAAAACCTAGTTGGAATATGCAAAGAAAGTGAGGTCCTATTAAAGGAGGACCCATTTTCCCTTAGTGGTGAATGGGTCCTAGCACACTTTCTAGGACCTAAAATTTTCCACATTCAAGGTTATGTCATTTAATTTCTGAGTGTCAGGATTGATCTTTGGGAAGTGCCATTTATAGGGCTTGAATTTGAATTAAAAGGGGAAACTAAGTCTAATTAACCACCCTAGATAGATGTGAAAGTGTGTTTAAACACTTTACAACACCATAAATAGGGCCTGATTTAAGTACAAGAGTGGTCCATTAGGCTTAAATAGATGAATAGACCTTAGAAAATTGTGAAAATGTCTTACAACACTTTTGTAAAAGGTGAAATTTAAATATATTTTAATTAAATAAGGACCCTAGAGATGTGTGAATGTGTACAACACCCTACAACACCACTCCAAAGAAAAATTAATTTAATATGTGTTATTTATTCAAATAAAGTGTGAAAAAGGTTTATTTTTTTCAACACTACAAGGTGCTGCCACAATAGTGTAGTCTCACTTTTGGGATATGTTGATTTTTTCCTGAAATCACTTTTTAATAAAAACTAATGATTTTAGCCTTGAGAGGTTCCATCTAAATGGTTTTAATTGAAAAGGGATAGATAATACCCCCTTAGATCAAACCCCCTTGGATATATCCCCTCTAGTATTAAATCATACCCATAATGGAGTTTCCTTCACGCCTATCAAAATGTTGGAAAAAAAACACGTTTACTTTACATTTTAAGGGACCAAATAACATAATTTAGAAATTATATTTTTCAATATTGTAGCCCTCAAAACAACCTTTCCAACAAGTATAGTTTTGATATGTTTTTGAAAGAGGAAAAAATGGGTTTTACAGGGACCCAAAACCACAAAGTTTACAAACAAAAGAAAAGATCATCAAAGACCCCATAAATAGAGAGGTTGTAGATAGGAAAAAAAAAATGATAAAGCCACAATGACCAAAAAATCCAGCAAGGGCCACATAAAAGTCCCAAAAAGACTAGACAAAACACCAGCAGTGACTAAACTTGGGACTTTAATGTTTCCGCTGTCTCAACTTCCACGTGATTCATTTCCTGAACCCCCCCTCTTTAAGATCTAGACCATCTAGGTAGTAGGAGGTGCATTCCTCTTAAGGTTGGTACGGGTCCTCTTCGATATTCCTTGGTCCTCAGTCTTGCTTTTATCCTTGTCCTCTTCCAGATCAACAACCAGCGAGCCCTGTTGCGACTTTTCCAACTTTTTAGAAATTGCATTGATGATAATGGCATTGTGCTTTGCCATTTTATCATTTTCTTTTACAACATTTTTCATGTTTTTTTTTATTTTAACAATTTCAGCTTCCAGAGTTTTTTACTTGTCCTCAATGTCATCATCTCTCATTCCAATATTATTCTTTTTCAGTTTTCCTTCTTCATTGCTCAGAGCAAACAACTTCAATTCCAGTTCCTCCAACTTGCTATTTAGAACCCTATTTCTAATATTAAGATCATTAATTTCTTGATAGGCCCATTTCATAACCCTGAAAATATCACCAACGCCACTTCTAGCAGAGGCAAGGATATCTCCAGACTGATCCCGGTCTAAAATGAGGTTAATATCATTCGGGTTAGGGGAGCTGGGAAATTTGGTACCATCATCTCTGAAAGAGGTGGGAGGGGTAGAGACAAAGTTTTTGCTAGCTTCAAGGTTCTCAATTTTTTCCTCTAGAGAGTCCGCAAAGTAGGAAACCAACTTATTGGTAGGGGAACCCTTGAGAGCAGGATTCTCTAAAGGAACTGGGTAGTCAGGGTAAATCTCAGGGTTAGCTTTTGCGAGCTAGGGTTTACAGTGTTGGGTTTTCTTACCAGACAGAATAGGGGATGGATGGGTTTAACAATTCTCTCTAGGTTAGGCTTAGAAAGATTCTTTGAACCACCACTATCTGTATCATAATTCTCAGATGCCGTGGAGGCAACCTGGTGTATGACAATACCCAAGGTTGCTTGCCAAAATTATGTAAACTAAGTTTGGGTTTGGCCTAGGTGCTCCCGCACCATCCTCCCCAAAACAGAAAACTTCAATCCACCCTTGGGTTGAGTAAGTTAGGATCAATACCTAACTTCTTGAACTCTGCCTCCTTGATCCATACTGCATCTGTATCAGGTTGTCCATGCCTTTTTATCAGGTGTTCTTTATATTCCTTGTTCCTAGTCTTCTTGTAGACCCTTGTGTCAGAGATTTGATCAGCTTGTTTGACTGTAATAGGGGGCAGTTTGAGTTCCTCAACATCTTGATTGACTTCATGGATGGTCTGATCCATGTTTGGTGGTGGTCCTCTGTAATGGACTAAGTCTGCAATGTTAAAAACAGGGGACAGTCCACTGTCATCTGGCAATTGTACCTTGAATGCATTGTTGCCATACTTTTCCAAGATAGGACAGGGACCTATCCTCTTCATTTGCAGCTTGTGAGGAACTCCTTTCTGCAATCTAGCCTTGTTCAAATGGACCATTACTAAGTCTCCCACATTAAATTGGACTTCTTTTCTATGCTCATCCACCTTAGCCTTATGCTTCATGGTATTTTCTACCAAGGTCTTTCTGACTGTCTCATGAATTTCCTGCATTGCACAAGCAAAGTCTTCTGCATAACCACTTCCCTTAACTCCATCCTTCAGCTCTCTCAGCTCATAGACACCCCTGGGATGTAAACCATACACAATTTCAAAGGGAATCTTCCCTGTGGATCTATTAACTGTGTCATTATATGCATATTCAGCCTGTCCAATAATCTGATCCCATTGTTGACCATACTCCTTGGTCAAGCATCTTAGAAGGTTTCCAAGTGTCCTATTCACAACTTTGGTCTAACCATCAGTTTGGGGATGGTATGCAGATCCAAAGGACAGATTGGTGCCCATTCTTTGCCAAAGATTCTTCCAAAAATGACTCATAAACTTGGTATCCCTGTCTGATACAATGCTGATTGGCAAACCATGAATCCTAACTATTTCCTTGAAGAAAAGGGAGGCTATTTGACTGGCATCATTGGTTGTTTTGCAGGGTATAAAGTGAGCCATTTTGCTGAATCTATCAACCACAACATACACACTATCCATACCTTTCCTTGTCTTGGGTAAACCAACTACAAAGTCCATGCTTAAGCATTCCCATGGCCTAGAAGGGATTGGCAGTGGCTGATATAAGCCTGCATTTGAAGAAGTGCCTTTGGCCTTTTGACACACTACACAACTCTCTACATATTTCCTGACATCTAGATTCATCTTAGGCCAAAAATAAAACCTTTGGACAAGCTCTTGAGTTTTGGTGATCCCAAAATGACCACTCAATGCACCATTATGTTTCTCTTGAATTAAGTTCTCCCTAATAGAACCTCTAGGTACACAAAGCTGATTCCCTTTAAACAACAAATCACTTTTCAAGGTATATTCAGCATACTTGCTATGGAAATGGTTCTTAAACTCAAGACATACCTTATAAATTTTTGCAAAGTCTTCATCATCTGCATATAGATCTTTGAAGTGATCTATCCCCATGCTCTTCAACTGAATTTCTTGAATGGTAAGAACTCTCCTGCTCAATGCATCAGCAACTTTATTGAGAGCTCCTTTCTTGTGCTTGATATTGAAGGTGTAGGCTTGCAAGTACTCCACCCACTTCATGTGCCTATGACTCAACTTCTCTTGTGAATTCAGAAAACTAAGTGCTTGATTGTCTTAGTACACAATGAATTCTTTGGGAAGCAAGTAGTGCCTCCACTTCCTTAGTGCTTGGATCAATGCATACATCTCAAGGTCATAAGAAGAGTACTTCTTCTTGGCTTCACTTAGCTTCTCTGAATGAAAAGCCACTGGTCTGCCCTCTTGGCTGAGAACAACTCCAATTGCTACATTGCTTGCATCACATTCAATGGTGAATAACTTCTCAAAACTTGGCAACACTAAAATAGGTTGGGTAGCTACCTTTTTCTTCAGCAACTCAAAACTCTTGTTAGCGCTCTCATTCCACACAAACTTAGTTTTCATTCCTCCCTTAATGGTATCCAACATAGGAGCACAAATTGCACTAAATTGTTTGATGAATTTCCTATAATACTGAGCAAGACCATGGAAGCGTCTTACCTCTGTTGCTGTCTTGGGAGTAGGCCAATTAAGAATGGCTTCTACCTTGCTGTTGTCCATCTTCAAGTTGCCATGTGATAACACAAAACCAAGGTACACCAGCTCTGTTTTAATGAACTCACACTTTTCCAAATTAATCTTCAGCTTCTCCTCCTGTAGCTTCTTGAAAATCAGCTCAATATGTTGGAGGTGCTCTTCTTTAGTTCTGCTATAGATTAGTATATCATCAAGATACACTACTACAAACTTGCCAATATAGTCCTGGAGAATTTCATTCATAAGTCTCATGAATGTGGAGGGGGCATTAGACAAGCCAAATGGCATTACTAGCCACTCATAAAGACCCTCATTGGTTTTGAAAGCTTTTTTCCACTCATCACCCTCATTTATTCTAATTTGGTGGTAACCACTCTTTAAATCTATCTTGGTATAGTACCTAGCTTCACCTAGACAGTCCATGAGATCTTCAATCCTAGGGATAGGGAACCTATACCTGATGGTTATCTTATTGATTGCTCTGGAATCAGTACAAAGCCTCCATTCTCCTCCTTTCTTGGGTGCTAAGACAGTGGGTACTGCACAAGGACTAATGCTTTTCCTAATAAGACCTTGGTCAAGAAGTTCTTGAATCTGCCTGGCTATTTCATCATTTTGCTGAGGTGTCATCTTGTAGGCTACTTTGTTTGGAAGGGTGGCTCCTGGTATCAAGTTTATCCTATGACTTATGGCTCTTTTAGGAGGTAAGGTTGCTGGTTGACCACTACTTACAATGGTTTCATAGGTCTGCAACAAATCTTGGATCTCCTTTGGTAGTTCTTTCTTTTCAGCTGTCTTCTCTTTGCTTACTTCTCTTGGCTTGATCATGACTGCATAGCCAATGCCTTCTCCTTCTTCTAAAGCCTTTAAGAACTCTTTTTCACCAGCTAATAGCAGCTTAGAACCTGCTATCTGCACTTCAGTATCTTCCAACAAAGATTGAATCTTGTAGGTTACATTGTCCTTCTTGAAGGTGTATGAGTTCTTAGCTCCATCATGCACAGCTTGACGGTCAAATTTCCATGGCCTACCTAGGACCAAGTGGCATGCATCCATAGGTAACACATCACATAATACCTTGTCTTTGTACTTGCCAATTGAAAACTCCACCCATGCTTGTTCATTCACCAAGACATGCTGACCCTTGTTGAGCCATGTGACCCTATAAGGGTTCTTGTGAGGTATTCTTGCTAATTTCAGTTTGTTGACTGCCTCCTCTGACACAATATTGTCAGTAGAACCTGAGTCTATAATCACCTTGCACACTTTCCCCATATCTTGCATTTTATCCTAAACAGGGATCTTCTTTGGCTTGGCTCTTCTCTAACCAGTTCTTTGATCAAAGTTCTTCTCATCATAAGATTCTCTCCTTCCTCTGAGTTCAAGGGTACTTATGTTTGCTTATTTGCTGCAGCTGCTTCATTTTGAATCAGATGGGTTCTCTTATCTCCTCCATGAGATGTGCTTCCTTTCTCAGGACATCTATAGGCTGGGTGTCCCAATTGTTTGCAATGATAGCATTTCATGTTGGTGAAGTAACTACCCCTTCCTTGTCCACCACTTCTTCCTCTAGAGCTGAAACCTCTTCCTCTACCACCTCTACTAGAACTTCCCTCTTGCTGTTCTGAGAATCTGACTTCTCCTTGGGCTCTTGGTTCTGAGCTTCTTCCACTATAGCTTCCTCTTTGTCCTCTGCTATCTTTCCCTTTACCTCTACCTTTGGGATTTTGTTCTTGTTTCTTTTTTCCTTTCTCTTCTATTTTCAAAGCCATTTGATAGCATTGGCGGACTGTTTTGAAGTTTACCAAACTCATATCTTCTTGAATAGACCATTTGAGTCCATTTAGGTACCTTGCTAACCTAATGCTCTCATCTTCAACCACCTTTGATCTAAGGCACAGTTTTTGAAACTCTTTTGTATATGTTTGAACATCCATGTCCTTTTGCCTCAGATTGTGTCTTCTCCTATGCAACTGGACTTCATAATCATCAGGGAGATAAGTCTGCCTTATCTTGGTCACCATTCCTCTCCATGAAACTATGGGACCTTTGCCTTCTTTCTCTCTTTCAGATTGCACAAACTTCCACCATGTGAGAGCTGCTCCTCTCAACCTTGACTTGGCCACCTTTACCTTTTGGGCCTCTGTTATGCCATCACACTCAAAGTGATTTTCAATGCTCTCAATCCAATCTACTACTGAATCTGGATCCATTTGTCCACTGAAAAGTGGCACACCATCCAATGCTTTACCACTCAAGGCCTGTAATGCCTTCAAGAATGGTTCCTCTGCAAGAACAGGATCAGGCTTTGGAGCTTCCTCCTCCAATTCCACCTCTTTTTCCTTGGCTTCCTGCTCTTCCTTCTTCTTTATCTTGTCCTTCACAGTATCTTCTATTTCTTGGACTTCATCCAGGAGTCTCTCCATCTGAGATATCCTTTCTCTGAGCAACCGGTTATCTTCCTCTTGCTCTTCTACCTTCTTTGCTAGCTCTGCATTTGTCACCATGGTTCCTTCCTCTGATGTATTCTCTCCTACTGACTCAGTGGATTGGCTCATTAATCACAAGCCTAGAATCCAACTCTTGCTCTGATACCAATATGGTGTATGACAATACCCAAGGTTGCTTGCACTGTCTTGTGGAAGACTTTCCACTGTCTCCTGCCTGGAACCTGACTCCAGTGGGTTCCTCTTGAGCTTGTAGGTTGACCAAACCCGTCTCCAACTCTTCTCAAAGAGTTCTTACCTTGTGCTTTACCCTGGGTATCTCAACACCTTCTTGCAACTTGTTCAATCTTGCTTGGACTTAGAAGGATCTAAGTGCCATATTCTTCATGCTATTATAAATACTTGCAGGGGAGTTGTAGATACCGTCTCCATGTTTTTTGTATCCACAAGGATCCATCTTGCTCAGTACTCAACCCTCAAACTACCCGATTTCATAAAATTGCCTAGGTGAGGCCTAAACTCTACTAGCCCTTACCAGTCACAAATTGGCTTTTTCTGCAAATGTTCTCCACACAACCTAGGAATCTAAACACATATTCTGATACCCTTTTGGGACTTTTAAATCTTGCAAAAGTTTTCTGACCTCCTTCTGTTCCGTACAGTGCCTTCCAATGATCTTGGAGAAGAGGCCTAATTGCCCTAATATCTAGGGTTTCACTGGTTTCTTAATCACAATTCACTCCAATGTGTTCAGGGAAGTCTCAAATCTTTTGGAATATGCAGACCTCACCTCACCCCACCTAGTACTGTATAGATTCCGTACAGTTATCTATTCCCCTGCCTTGGTTCTTGAATTCTCACTTCCAAACTCCTAACTGGGTTACTCTTACTCGCCTAGGGTTTGGAATATACAATCATTGCTTGGTCCTTTCTATTACCCTTCACTGGAAGTATACAAACCATTGGCTTACCTCCCATATTCCACCAAACACAGGAACATTCCGTGGTCAGGGTCTATGGGGAAGCCATTTCCTTAATTACTGCCCAAAACAGTGTTCACCAATCTCTAAATTTTAGTCTAAAAACTCTGAACAAAAACTCTACACAAGACAACCTAAATACAAAATGAACTTTATTCAATACTATCTAATGAACATTAAACATTGAGAAATCAGTATTTACAACGCTTTTAAGATCACTGTTTCCCAAGTTCTCACGGGTTACACAAAAAAAAACACAGAAAATCTGTTCAAACAAGATTAAAAACTCTTCACTACCTAAATTATGAATACAAATCCAAGCCTCTACTCTTCTCAACTGAAATACACCATCAAAAGCGAATCAAATCTATTCTAGCAACATAGAGACAATACTAAATCAGGATATTCAACGCGTGTAAAGGTTCTGCTGCAAAACACAGTGGAATTTCCAGAAAACACAGAAAATTCTTAAAATCTGCTAACTGTTTTTATTCTTCACACCAAAATTCGATTACCATCCCAGACTAGCTGCCTACAGGCCATTACAATCATATTTGATGCCATTTCCATCGTTCAAGGGCAATGGCTCGAGGATTTTTCCTGATTCCAAGGGAAACCCAATGCATGCAAACTAACAAGTTCCACATGCAATCATGCAAATCCGCCATTATCCTTGATTGTAGGACCTTGTTCTCCTTAAACTCGCGCCAACAGCTCCTTAACTGTCCCATGTCATCTTTCAAATAATGATGAAGTGGTTTTTTAACACATTAAGAGCTTTGTGACATAATATAGCTGTCCAAAACTTAAGAAAGCCAAAATTTAATAACATCAACCAACATTGATAAACTAGGATAGTTTAGTCCTAATGACTAACTCACCCACACTAACAAGAACTCTAAGATCAAAACAAACATAAAGAAATCCTGATTTGGCCAAGATCAGGTACAAGCCAAAATTATGCAAACTAAGTTTGGGTTTGGCCTAGGTGCTCCCGCACCACAACCGGTTTGGATACAGTTGACAGGCTTTGATAATGTTCATATATTAACCTAATAAGACTAGGATGAAGAATAGGGTATCTCCTGGGATTTTTCTTTTGGTCCTCAAGGCTATAGCTCAATGAACATAACAAATAATGAGGCAGAGAAATCTGTACCTTATGGCAGAAGTGGTTAAGGATAGAAAAATGATGACGATAAACTCTGGTGAATCTCCCATCCAAGGTAATATACTCCATTATGAAATGAAGCACCTTTCTCCAAAGAGCCTTGATGGTGTCAATTTCAAAATAGTTGTTGGAAACTTTGACCATCTTCATTTTCTCCTTATCTTTCTTAGGGAATTTGATTACCGCCTTGTCTAAAAACCTTCTGTCATGATAAAACTTTATGCCCTTAGTGGACATTCCAGTCACCTCTCCTATGATTTGCTCATCCAACTTCACTTTTCCCCCAAAGAGGATTATTTCTCCATTATTCCATTTCTTCTCAAAGTAGTCAGTAGCCATAGGATTAGGCCCATGAAGTTTTTCCAGGAATGGAACCAAACCACCTCTCACAACCTATTTCCAGACCTTAGCATTCCTCATGTGCATTTCGTAGCTTCTAGGCTCAATTTTTTTCCTATCCCCCCCCCATTTTTATGTGCACCTCACTGTAGTCTCTACCAGCACCAAAAACCTATTGAAAATTTACACAACCATTCCAATGAACCCACAAAGCATGCCTCTTTTTCTTACTAGCTAAGTTATTTGACACGGCCCCATCAAATCTCTTGATTTTGATGTACTTAGCCCTTTTCGCTATCATCATTAAAGATTTTCTCCTCTTTCCCATGTGAAACATCATAATCTATTAAGGCCCTGACTTCAACTTCCAAGTCCCTGAAATTTTGCCACATGTTCAGACCTTCCCTCTTAACCCCCTCATTCGCAAAGTAATATGCCACGCTGTTAACTTCCCTATAGACATGGGATACTTTAACTTTATCGAACTTTTCTAAAATATATTTTTCTTCTTCAATCCAATTCTTTATAGACCAAGAGGGGGGGTCCTACCTAGGAGACATTCAATGATGTTTTTGGAGTCCCCTTCAAGCCATAAATATTTTATATTCATATTAAGTGCTAAATTTAAAACTTGAAAAGTTCCTATAGCCTCTGCCACATGGTTGGTTTGATGACCTAGGGAAATGGCCACAACCACCATAAAGTTACCATTTGAGTCCCTTAACACACCTCCACTTTCGGGCAACCCCAGATTTCCCTTTGTAGGGCCATCAAAGTTGGCTTTAATCCAACTATTTGGAGGAAAGGTCCAACACACACCCTCCCTGCTTTTCTTAGCTGGCTTGGATGCCTTAGAAACATCCATTTTGATATTCCAATCCTTGGCTATCCTTAGATCATAGGGAGTACACACCATAGCTTCAAGGTTAAGAGCTTTTTGGGGAATAACATTAAAGTTTTCCTTTATAAGCCTTTTTTTTTCAAAAACATTATTCTCCAACATCTCCTTATCCTTGAAAAGTCTGTTATTATGTTCTTTCCACACTCCCCAAACAACAAAAGGGAAAATAAAATCTCATAACCTACAAATGAAAGGATTTTGAGATGGAGCTTTCCATTTTGAAAATAAATCTTCAATGGATAGGGGGAACACCCAAGAAATATTCCAAAGGGCTAAAAAATTTCCCTAGATTGTAGTAACAAACAGATAGTGGAGAAACAAATGGTTTGTTGACTCCACCTCACACTTGCAAAGGTAACATCTATTGGGGATTTGAAATCCTCATTTGCAAAGATTATCCACCCTTAGCACCTTATTTTGAAGCATAATCCAGAAGAACATGTTGAATTTAGGAGTCAAGTGTTTAATCCACACTTTAGACTAGAAAGGAGGGGGGGCTTGAGAAAGGGACAATAGAGAAACAACCAAAGAAACAAAGTAGTTACCCGAAGGGTTGTCCATCCAGACAAGATGATCATCCAGCTAATTTTGTCCAAATCTAATAGCCCTTAAGGAAGATTGAAGTTGAGCCAACTCCTGACTAGCCACACACAAATCTACCCAATCTCCTTCATTCCAGTAATCTTTAACATACTCTCCAAAAGCTGCTTTGCAAAACTCAGCCCATCTGTTGAATCTTTCAATTTTGATTAAGGGATCCTTAAAAAGCCATCTGTCCTCCCCGAACCTAGCTTGATTTTTGCTTCTAATGTGCCATCCAACCCCTAATTCCAAGATCTTTCTACCAGCAATCATGTCATTCCAGCATGCTAAACCATGAGGCGGAATAGGAGAATCCAACAAAGCTCTGAGGGACACACAATTGGTCATATATTTACTTCTTAAAATATCTTTCCATTCTCCAACAGACGAGAAGGATCTCCATATTTGTTTAGCAAGAAGAGTCTTATTAATCATTTTGATTTTTCTAAGACCTAATCCCTCTAAGGTTTTCGGTCTGCAAACCAAATCCCATCCTATAAGAGGCATCCTCTTTCTCTCCTCCACACCAGACCAAAGGAATATTTTTTGGATCTTTTCAATGGCCTCCACATATTTAGCAAGAATTTTTAAAAGGATTAAAGCATAAACTGAGAGATTCTAAAGAGAAGCTTTGAGGAGCTGAATTTTTCCAGCTTGGCTCAAAAGAGCTCCTTTCCGTCTAGCCAACTTCTTACTGAACCTATCAACCAGTGAACACCAAAAGGATTTTGGAGGTTTAAGGCATAGTGGTAGTCCAAGATAAGTAGAGGGTAAGGATTCCACTCTACAACCAAGGATTCTTGCAATCTTGACTTGTCTATGCTCAGGGGTATTAAAGAAAAAAAGGGAGCTCTTCTGTCTGTTGACCATCTGCCCAGTCGCCTTCTCATACATGTCCAAAAAAAATTTCAAAGTCTTAGCCTCAGTCACCATAGATCTTCCCATCAACATAGTGTCATCAACAAACTTTTGGTGAGAATAAATCAAATTAGTAGATTAAGGGCTAAGACCAGCAAAAGACCTATATTCAATCAAACTTTTAAGATTCCTTCCCAAGCTCTTAGCCATGATTGTGAACAAAATAGGAGAGATAAGATCACCCTGTCTTAGGCCTCTTGAATTTTGAAAGAATCTTGAAGGAGACCCATTCACAATGATAGAGGTGGAGATGGTAGTAACCAAATGATTCACCAAGTGAATGACTCTACTGCTAAAACCAAACACCCTAAGAATTTTAAATAAAAACTCCCAGTCAACACGGTCATAAGCTTTGGATATATCCAGCTTAAGAAGAAACGCTTCAGTTTTAGATTCCACAAGTGAATGGATATTATCATGGACAGTAACTATAAAATCTAAGATTTTCCTTCTAGGAACAAAACCATTTTGTTGAGGGGATATCAATGAGGGAAGGATAGTTAGGATCCTTGACGTCAAAACCTTAGATATGATTTTATAGAAAGAGTTGCAAAGCCTAATAGGTCTAAATGCCTCAAACTCCATAGCCCCAGGTTTCTTGGGAACAACGACCACAAAAGTAGAATTTAATTCCTTAAGAATACTTCTGGACCCAAATAATTCCTTAACAACATTCACAACATCCTTTTCAACAATTTCCCAAAACCATTGAAAAAAGAATATAGGAAACCCATAAGGGCTAGGGGCCTTGTTTCCTTCAAAAGAAAAGACAGCTTTCATAATTTCCTCCTTAGATGGAATGGAAGCAAGCTTCTCATTATATTCCATCCCAACAACCTTAGGGATAGCCTCTAATAGAAAATCTTGGTCATTATTGTTGACTTCCCCATTCACCGAGAGAAGGTTGTTAAAGAAGAGGACAACATGCTTTTTGATGTCTTCCTATTCCTCATATCTCATGCCATTAACTTCTATGTGAGAGATTCTATTGGCATCCCTATGTTTTGAAGAAAATAGATGGAAGTACCTAGTGTTTCTATCTCCAGCTGAGAGCCACAACACCCTAGATCTCTGCCTCCAGAACTCCTCCTCTTTAGCTATAATATCATGCAATTTCACCAGCAACTCATTTTCTTTTGCCCTATTATTTTCAATGTATCCTTCCCTCTAAATTTTATCTTGGATCTCTGCAAGCTCTATTTGAAGTTCGGATTTAATGCCAAAGATGTTTCCAAAGGATTCTTTTTTCCAGCTTCTTAATTTGTGTTTGAATTCCCTCAATTTCTTAGCAATTCTAAACATAGTAGTTCCCAGAACATCAATATTCCACCATTTCTTGATTTCGTCAAAAATATGGGGGTGGGATAGCCACATTCTTTCAAATCTAAAGGGAGAGTTCTTCTTCACCTTTATAGGGTCTGCCACAAAACTAATAAGAAAGTGATCAGAGCCCACTCTAGAAAGAGCTTTAAGAGAACAGTAGTAGTTTATAAGCCACTGATCAAAAATTAAAGTTCTATCTAACCTTACTTGAATCAGTTCTTTACCAATTCTTCTATTCGACTAGGTATATACGGCTCCTTGCAAATCAATATCAATCAATGCCTTGTTGTTGATGAAGTCCAAAAGATCATATTTACTCTCTGAATTCACCTAAGATCCTCCAAATTTATCTTCATTCAGAAGGGGTGTGTTAAAGTCACCCATTACAACCCAGTGGTCATTATCAAAGATCCTACAGAATGCAGAGAGCTCCTTCCAGAAAGATTTTAGGGCTCCTTTTCCATTAGGAGCATAGATATTCGACCATGTATAGTTTTGATGGGTTTTTATTTTATCTTGTATTTAATTTTCAATTTTTACTGAACATAGGTTTTTCTTCGAACATCAAGCTCTTTATTCTATAGAGGTGGAAAAATAGTAAACCATTGTAAAACAAATTCAAAAAATACCTTTTTCCTAGATATTGATGTCCTTATTTCACTAAAAAAGGAAAAATTGGATTTTGATATATACACAACAAGTTAGGTTGTACGACACACACACATGTCCAAATTATAGTTATGTTGAATTCAAAAATTAATTAAAAAATATATATGTAGCCAAAAATTATGGAAAAATACCCTTTCCCTAGATATTAATGTTGAGAATCTATATTCCAAAAATTGGAATTTTATCCTTTATAGAAAAAAAATTATGTTGTACGATACAAACATTACTTTCTGAAAATGTTGATTTTTTGTTTAAAACTAGTTAGTAAAGGAGATGTTGAAAGATTCATGATTTATTTCAAAAAAAATTAAAAAAATATATATTTAGAATCTACACACAAATTTCCACAAATCATTAGTTTGCATCATCTTCAAATTCTTAACGGTTTAGTTGTTGTAGGTCTCAGAAGATGAAGATTCAGTTAAAAATATTGATGCAAATGTCCATCTTGGGAAAAAAGTGAAACACGATATTGTGATTTCACCCTATAGAAATAGATTGCAAATTTCCTTAGCAAAGAAACAATCAAAGAACATATCAGAAACAGTTTCATATTTCTTACAAATATCACAAACACTTGGATTTCCTTTTGAATCAAAGTTTGGTAGTTTTTGTAGCAGCAACATCCATTTGAATCTTGCTTAAATCTTGGTTCCAAAACATTATTCCATAAGCCAGTGAATGTCGTGTTCTAAATATTTTGATTTAAATTTAGATTCCAAATTTTTTTAAGTTGGTCAGTTAAGTTAGGGGGTTCAACCACAATGTTGTAAATTTATTTTTCATTTAACTTAGCTATGTTGACATGAAAATTTTCCTAATTCATATCACACATCATTAATATTGCATTTTCATCATATTCATCCTCGATCAGTGCATAGTGCATCATTTTCATCACTTGCATTACTAATTCCCCTTTTAAAATCATTTTTCTATCACTTTCATCTTATTTCTTCTATTGATTAAATAATATTGAATTGATTAATTTATTCATCATATTTCACTAATTTCCATCTAAAGCCCTATGATTAAATAATCTTTATTATTTAATTATCTAATTCTCATCCCATTCATATGGAATACTTTTTTAATAAAGAATAGCTTAATCCTCCATAATTAAATGATCTTGAATTATTTAATTGTTCTAATTTTCCCTCTCAAAGACATATTCCAAAGGAATATTCTTTGTCAAAATATCTCATTCATTCTTATCCCTCCATTTCTTGATCTAATCTTCACCCTTCATTTCAAAATATCCTCAACCAATTTCCTTAAATTATCAAGATATTTTGAGTTCAACTTGATCTTGATCCCTCATCTTCCTTGATTCACTCTCCTTCATGGATCTTTGATCATTAATCTCAACCATTGATCACAATCATGGAAATATATTAAAAAAACACCCCTCCTTCATTATTACACACCTAGATCATTTGAGAAACTTTGAGAACTTGAGCATATCATTATCATTGAGCACTTGAGCAGTTATCATCAATCTAGGTCATCATCTTCATGATTTTTCAATCATGGGAGCTTCTTGATTGACAAATCCAACATACTGTCACCATTAAAATGGATTACAATATTTTCACATTGGTTTGTCTTCATGTTTTTAATTGATTTTTATTTACTATTTTCTAATTTCTAACCATGTGTGCACTCAATTTCATTTATAAGTAGGGGTTTGATCTTCTCTTGTTTTCGGTTTTTGATAATTCTAGCCCATGTTTGATTTCATTTCCACATTCCACTTCTCCCACTTCACACAACTAGCACGCCCGTTGGGACCCACATCCCTATTTTAACAAAATTCTCTTCATTTTTTTTATGTTTTTTAGGTTTCTTCTACCATCACATGTTACAAACCCACGAGCGACTATGAACAGTCACCTCTATCAACCACAAACTATTTATGCTTGATAATATGGCCACCTTTCACAACTTGGTTGTGCTTGATTTTCTTCCTAAGCAGGGTTTTTCTAATCATTTTTTTGCATCTACAGATTTTTCTGTGATTTCCAAAGTAATAGAGCCACATTTGAAGTTATTTCTGCATTTTTCAACCATGAACTATCATGTCTATGAAACCTATCAAATCTATTGAGGTAAATAGAGTTTCCTCTACAGGTAATTTTATATTTTATTGTTCTTTTTTGTCTCTATTTTCTGACAGTAACTTTTTAATTTTTGGATTTTCATCTAACCCTAACCTCTTTTATTTGTTGTTGTATGATTTTTAATCTAACATATTCATGCAAAACTCATTTGTGGGAAGAAAAATTATTCAAAACTTCTAATGAATTTGTGTTGTAGGTTTCAATCAGTCCAAGACAATCTTATTTCAAACTACTAATACATTGCTTGTAGTTCTTTAGGCAATATTTTATCATTTCAACTTGTATGCTTTAATGATTGTTAGTTTAAATCACATTTATATTTGGTTCATTAATATCAAATTATTTGATGTTTATTAAAGTTAGAGTGTATGTATCCTCTCCCCTTGCATATTGTGTGATCTTGAGTGAAGATAAATACCTCTAATTTTATTTTCTTTTCTTTAACCAAAGGTGTATTTCTTATGTATCTTCTCCCCTTGCACTTTGTGTGATCTTGGGTGATGAGAAATAGCAATACACAAGTCTTCCCTCATTGTTTTTGGGATTCCTTCCTTGGGATACATCTTTATTGAGAACCCTAGGGATCAACCTCAAGTGTTATTTTCCAATGCACTATAGAAATTGGATGAGAGAAATTTTTGTAGTTTGATCCATTCATGTAGCGTACTAGACTTTTGCTAAGAGTCTTGGGTAATTCCAAATTCCAAGGAGATGTCTATGTAGCTGACGGTGTTCATGGATGTTCCACCCACTAAGAACTAATTTTTACTAGAAGCCTAAGACCTTTCAAACATCTTCTATAGTGGTGCATCTGTTGAAATGCACAAGAAAACTGGGGGGTGAATTAGTTCTCACCAATCACATTCACAAATCTTCAAACAATTATTAACTTCACATCCACTTTAATATGTTATTAAGTATGAGCATGAAGTGAAAATAACATAAAGCAATATCAACAAAAGAAACACTAGATTTACGTGAAAAACCCAATAAGGGAAAAGCCACAGTGAGGATTAACTCACAATATAAGAATAATAACAAAACCGTTTACAAAGAGGATCACTGCCTACAGATAGGACTCACTTTCCAAAAGGGAAGCTCACTGTCTACAAATACAAAAAGATAACAGAAAATCCACTACAATAACTTTCACACATTTTTAGCCTTGATCAAAGAATCGTAGACACCATCAACTCACTGCTTTCTGGAGTCTAACATATTAAACTACTACTACCTCAATTCACTTTCACACACTCTTGCTTCTCACACTTGTGGCTTACAATGCTTGACATCTTGTCTTGTATTTATACCATTTTGAACCTTAGAAACTTTATCCAAGGTTGGCTATACACACTTCATTTTATAAATTCAACTTAAGTTAGAAACTCAACATTCCCATGGTGGAAGAGAATGAGAGAAGACCAAACCAAAACTTAACCTAGACCCAAAACAACATCTCAGATCAATCACATGCTTCCTTAATTAATACTTATCCTTCCCATGACATGTAAACACCAGGTCAACCAAACCTAATGAAAACACCAGTGAACTTTGGAGTACATGCTTTCACAACAAGAAGATAACATGTGGACCACATAACACAGTTAACCATATACTGGAACACATATTAGATGCCTTCAGATTCATCTACAACAAATGGAACAACCTTCATACACATAACACTTTCCATTAATCTATTTGGATTGCATAGACACACACAACAACTCTGAAACTAGTCTTTCAGAGCATCAAACCATGAACACCTTAGATAGAACATAGATAACACCATTAAAAACCATCTTCCAGATCTGCAAGACCTAAAACAAACCAACAGAGGACTACAGAACAAAAAAATATATCCCAATCCACAGACAAGCAACTCTGCCAGACCAGTTCACAAATCGGTGAACACAACTTTTACTCTTCATCAGCCCAGAAGCTATAATTCAAGATATATCACCCAATGATGCCCTCAAAAAACACTTCAGATCTGTACAAGCATAGGATCAACACATAATAAATGCAAAGCACAAACCGAAGCACATTCTGAACACACACATAATTTTGTCTTCACTATTTATTAATTTTCTCAAAAGCACTTCATAACTCATCATATCAGCACACCTGCAACACCATAAAGATAGCTCCGTGTAATCACAAAATATCAATAGTATCTCAACTATACATGCACAACCTGCAATCACTTGTTTCCATTCTCTACAACAACCTATACTATGTTGACATCAATGACAACATTAATGACAACACCACCATACTTGCAACAATCTCCCCATTTGTCATTGATGGCAACACATAATTCTCTCTCCCCCTTTGAAATCAATGGTAAATAAAAATATATTTTGATCACTCCCCCTTAGGAGTGCACCCACGCATCTCATACTACAAAAAAAAATACTTCCTAATCCCATTGAGGAGTAGACCCTAGCCATTAGTCCAGACAAATGAAGAATATGTAGATCCATTAGACTAATGCACCTCCATGTGCACCTAGTTCAAAGAAGGAGGGGCAGTAACCCTCAACTTCTCCCTGAGATACTCAAAAGTATCCTTTGGAAGATCCTTGGTAAATATATCAGCAAATCTCATCCTTTGTAGGCACATATTCCAACTTGACTTCATTCTCCAATACCTTCTCTCTCAAGAAATGATATCTGATAGATATATGCTTTGTCCTTGAATGCATTATCGGATTCTTTGAAATATTTATTGCACTTGTATTATCACAAAAGATAGGGATAGGCTCATCACACATCACTCCTATATCCTTCAATGTTTGCTTCATCCACAATACCTATCTGCAACAAGATGTTGCTGCAATGTACTCAACCTCTGTAGTAGATAAAGAAACTGAATCTTGTTTCTTACTTAGCCATGAAACCAACCTGCATCCAAGAAAGAATGCACCACCACTTGTACTCTTTCGGTTATCTACACAACCAACCCAATTTGCATCAGTGTAAGCACTCAAATTGAAATTAGTATCCTTAAGATACCACAAACCATAATCTAGAGTGCCTTTTAGATATCTGAATATCCTTTTCATAGTTGTAACATGTGTTTCTTTAGGTTCTTCTTGAAATATGACAACCAAACATACTAAATGCATGATATCCGATCTAGTAGCACTAAGATATAACAATCTACCAATCATAGATCTATACATGCTCTAATAAAATTTAGGAGAATCGTCATTCTTACTCAGCTTGCATCCAGTCACCATAGGGGTACAGACCAGTTTGGATTCATCCATTCCAAACTTCTTTAGAAACTCTTTAACATACTTTGATTGTAAAATGAATATGCCTTTATCAGTTTGATTCACTTGAAGTCCAAGAAAGAAATCATAGACATTTCAAAATCTTTTTGCATCTCCTCTAAAAACTTCTTGCACATACCCTCATTTCCTCCCCAGATAATATCATCAACATGCACAATCACTATCAACATTTTGTTTCCTTCAACCTTGAAATAGAGATTACTATTTGTGGAGCCTTTGTTGAACCTTTGTTGTGTTAAATACCTATCCAACCTTGCATACCATGCTTTGGGAGCTTGTTTAAGTCCATACAATGCCTTTTTCAACTTACAAACCATGTTCAGTGATCTGGTAACTAAAATCCCTTTGGTTGTTCCATGTACACCTCTTCTTCTAATTCTCTATTCAAGAATGTAGACTTAACATCCATCTAGTATACCTTGAAATATTTGTGTGTAGAAAATGCCAAAAACATTCGAATAGCTTCCATTCTTGCCAATAAGGAAAATGTCTCCTCAAATTCTATTCCTTCAAACCGTGAATAACCTTTGCATACAATCCTTTCTTTGTTTCTTACTACTTCACCATTCTCATTCAACTTATTCCTGAATACCCACTTTGTACTAATTATGTTCTTGTTTACCGGTCTAGGAACCAATTCCCGTGTCTGATTTTTCTCTATCTATTACAATTCTTCTTTCATTGCTCTAACCCAATTTTAATCTTTGCATGCTTCACATACTATTTTAGGTTCTATCTTGGAAAGTAAACACAAATTTACCTCAGCTGCTGCCACTTTTCTTCTTGTCTTTACACCTTCACTTTTTCTCCAATTATCTATTCTTCAAGATGATTTTTCTGTATATATTTTGGAGTCTTAGGAGCAGGTTTTGGAACTTCTTCTTCTTCAATATGTTCTTCTTCTTCCTTATTCTCTTCTTGTTCTTGTCTATAGATAGGTTCATCTAGTTCAACTTCATTTATTTCAACTGATCTATGCATATCTTTATCAAATTTTACATTTGCACTTTCAAAAATCTTCCTCAATCTTTTATTGAAGCATCTATAAGCTTTGCTATTAGTTGAATATCCAAGGAAAATACCTTCATCACATCTTGCATCAAACTTTCCAAGATTCTCATCATCTCTTTTAATATAACATTTTCTTCCAAACACCTTAAAGTACTTAATAGTAGGAATTTTTCCAGTCCATAGTTCATAAGGTGTCTTTATGTTGTTATCTCTAATTTGAACTTTGTTAAGAATATAAACAACAATGTGAATTTATTCTCCCTAGTATACATCAGGTACATTTTCCTCTTTCATCATAGTCCTTAAAGCCTCTTTGAATAGTTTGGTTCTTCCTCTCAACAACTCCATTATGTTGAGGAGTTCTAGGAGCAAAAAATTGTCTCTTTATACCATTCTCTTCACAAAACATATTAAACTCACTGGAGGTGAATTCTCCACCTCTGTCAGACCTTAAACATTTTATTTTTAGGTTCACTTCATTCTCTACCATAGCCTTGAATACTTTGAATCTATCCAGAGCTTGTGCTTTCTCCCTAAGAAAAGTAACCCATGTCATTCTAGAATAATCATCAATTAAAAGCATAAAATACAAGTCACCATTAAGACTTCCTATTATTGTAGGACCACAGAGGTCTATATGAATTAATTCAAGCATTCTGGTAGTTGATTGTTCTTTTCCTTTAAAGTTGCATCTTGTTTGTTTTCCCAACTGACAACTTCTGCAAACAATATTGGTAGGATTTGTGAATTTAGGCAGATCCCTGACAACTTCTCTTGAACTAATCATGATCAGATTATCAAATATTACATGTCCCATCCTTCGGTTCCATAACCAACTTTCATTAACTTGATACACAAAACACTGGCCATCAACACCCTTAAGCTGATAAATGTTTCCATATGTTCTTCTTCCTATAACTACCACAGTTTTTGACCCCTTTCTGATCTCACAAGTATTATCCTGAAACACAAACTTGAATCCTTTGCTACAGATTTTTCCAACACTCAAGAGATTATACCTTAAGCCCTTAACATAATAGACATCATTAGTACTGTGTTTTCCATCAAAACTAATTGTTCCTTTTCCAATTATCTTTCCACCAAAATCATCTCCAAACATGACTAATCCTCCATCATACTTTTCAAGTTTAGTGAACTTACTTTTGTCTCTGGTCATGTGATTTGAGCAGCCACTGTCAATCACCCAATAGTCTTTGTAGACATCAAAAAATTGTCCTCTTACAACACATGTCTCGGCATTACATCATTTAGGCATCTTGTAGCATGCTTTTCCCTAGGTACCCATGTCATCATTTATTTAATTAAATAAATTTTATTTAATTAATTAAATTCATATGCATAATCCATCCATTCCTCTAATGTTAATTAAATAATTTATATTATTTAATTAATTAAATCATTTCTATTAATTCCTCTAATGTTAATTAAATAATTAATATTATTTAATTAATGAAATCATAAATTCAACGTTAATTAAATAAATTCAAAATTTATTTAATTAATAAAATCCTAAAAATATCTTCTCGCTTTCTTTCCAAAACTGAACTCATGTGTATCTAGTTAATTTATTTAATTAGATACTTCATCAATTATCCTTCTCATCTTTTTCAAGATTTATTTCCTTTAAAACAAGAAATGAAATCTTTCTATTTTTCGAAAATCTTATCTCATCTCGTTGTATTTCCTCTTTTGTCAAAAATCAAATCCTTATTGAATCTTGTCAAATGTTATCTTCATCAACATCAAAAATCTATAAATCTAACCTTTCACAGGCCATTTTGGATCGGATCTTCTTCAGACATCCTCATTCTGTCAAAATCATTCCTCCATCTTTCATTCGTTTCTATCATTCTCCATCATATCAAGTCATTACGCTGCAAGAGTGAGCAATCAACATCCCTCCTCTATTGTCAACCCTTTGAAATCTTGCATCCTTATGCAGGTGGAGAAGAGCAATGGAGATAAATCGAGTTGGCATGGAGATCGGTTTGCACTTGTGCTTCGTATTGTGATTTCCTTGTTATTTCGTACTCTATTGTGCTTGATAGGAATTAGTTAATTTATTGTTTCAACAATAAAAATCTGATTGATTATTTCCCTATCCAATCTAATCATTCCACATCATCACCATCACCAACAAAGTCCTAGTCACCACTTGTCAAAATGGTCATAATCATAAACAAGCCCAATCCTAATCATAAGCCAAAAGTCATAATCCAAGGGGGTTATCCCTCTAGTCCAAATCATGAGACAACACCTAAGCCCGAGATCATAATTCAAGGATTCCCTTTCTCTAGTTCAAATAATGAAACAAAACAAAAACCTAAAATCATACTTCGAGGGGCTTCTTCTCCTACCACCTCTAATAATGACATGAACGATGTTGCATACTTTGAGGAACAAATCGATGCACAAGAGCTTACACACATGTGTGACACCATGCCCACATTCGAACACAAAGCCCTAGCATCGCAACTTCAAAACCTCCTTCAAACACTTCACCAAATACCCAAACCCCTAGACCATCAAACCATACAAAGCCTTCAAACCCTCTTCCAAAATTTTCAACAAATCAAATCACCTAAAATCCAACATCTCCTAGCTCAAGCCAATCAATTAATTGCCACTTGTCAAATCCAGCAACCACAACATCATCCCCTATCCATTCATTATCACCCTTCCACCTCATACCAATCTAATCCATCCACTTCTTCGCATGCCAATGCCATATCAACCTATCAAGCCACATCACGACAAACACATGTGACTTTAAGTTCTACCTTGCAACAAGGCCAAACTTCCTCATGTTCTAATGCAACCATTGACAAGGGGAATACCAATCTAGCATATGCACCCTATAAATTTATCATACCATCATCCAATCAAAATCAAAACCCTAAGCCAACACCTTCCACCCCTACACCTCCAAAGGATGTGACCCAAGGGCTACAAGCAAGGAACCAACTATCGCCATGTCATTCAACACATATACTTGAAAATACAAAATATTCCTCAAACATTATGCCAAGTCCTTCAAGCCAACCATATCATCCACAACCCCTTGAGCCAATTCCAGAATCTCCCCTCGTAAGTCCAAGTCACCTTCTATCATGCTCCTATGTTGTTGACCATCAAGAACATGTCAAGTCTCTCCATGAGAAATCCCCTTCCACCTCCATTCAAATAAGTCATGAGGTATGTCAAGAGCACAATCCTAAACATGAGGAAACATTACCCCCTCATCCACATAAAGATCAACACCCTCTCAATGATTCCATTCATAACACACCTAATACTATTCATGATCAATCCTCCATCTTTGATCACGACCCCTTTTATGATCAAGAAGACCATGATGATCCTCTTAGCCAACTTTATGCATTCCATGGTCAATAGTTTTCCACCTCACCCACCCATGATACACAAACATCCAATTCCCATGATGAGACATATGCCTCCCAAACACACATATAAGATCAAACAAATATCTTGGATCTAAGTGAACACAATGCTAATCAAGATCCTAATGATCCTCCATCACCCACTATTGACCCCATTGCAAGTCCTCCATCATATCCTATTGGTCTTTCTACCCTCATTCATGAATGTTCCTCCTTCGAACAACAACCATTATCTTCTCCATCTAATAAAGAACTCATGTCTAGTGTTTCACCTACACCTAGTCCCATTGTCCATTGCACACTCCAAAATATGAACCACCAAGGTAAAGGTCTAGACCTTCATAAACAAGTTATTTTGGAGCCCATCCATGTCAAAGTCCCTCCACGTTCTTATGGCCTTGGTCCTACACCCCAAGGACAACAACCTAAAGATGTTGGTATTTCCTCCATGCCTCCTAGGTCCACTTTCCATCATAAAGCCTATCATACACCCAAAACATATGTTTCTATTCACCTCCATCATCCTACAAATGTCAAAAGCATGTGACCATACACCTTCCACCATCAAATCTTCCACCATTGCTTCCAACTCCTAATATCCCTCCATCTAATCTACCTCCACTTCTCCCAACACCTAATATCCCCATTATCCAATCCCCTTATCCCTCCATCCATAAATACCCTAACATTCTTAATCATGACCAACAAATGCACACATTGTATAAACATGAAGCTTCCACCCATTCCACCATACCCATGGGATTCAAAAGCAATAATTTCAATGCCTCTACCTATAAAGTAAAAAATCCTAAGGGTTCTCATGCCTTAGGACATCAATACAAAAGGTCAAAGAAAACTACATCAAAAAATTTATATAAGCCCATACCTCCAAAAGTAAATGCCAAAAATAAATTGGTTTGCGTCCCTAAGAAAAAGGAAAGCAAGTCAAATGAGGCATCTACATCACAAAAATCCCAACCATCCACTTCTACCCCACATTCTCATTCCATTCAAAAGTCTCAAATTCCTAAAACCCACAAGCAAAATAAAATTCATAAGTCTATGTGGGTACCAAAAGCACTACACCATCCACCTCCTAAGCAAACATCTCCATTGCTTCCTACAACTCATCCACATCAAAAGCTTCAACGTTTATCACAGTGTATGCAACCATTGGTCATGGTTCCCTTCCATTTCACAACAATTCCACATACCTCCATCTCCTCACCCTTCACCCATTATCCTACATATCTCCCCCACATTCGTATGGTCCATGCTTTTGGCTAAGCCTCCTCATTCATCTTTTCCATAAGTCCCATATAATTCCTATCATCTTCCCTACATAATCCGCATCATAATCCATTATCTACCTACCCATTTCCATTTCATGTCATCCCTTACCAACATCTATGAGCATAATGACATTTGACATGTCCATAATGACATCCATATCTAGTGGGACTATCACCTTTCATGCAACTAGACACTTGAGTCCCTCCTAT
>VDFB02368689.1:44847-75220 GCA_007258455.2 Sequoia sempervirens | reverse complement strand
CTACTAGTACCGGCTACCAACATAACATCAACATAGACTAAAAGAATAACAAATTCACCATTAGGAAGCTGCTTGTAATAGACACAAGGATCTAATTCACACCTCAAGAAGTTTTTCTCAATCACGAAATGATCAAAATTAAGATACCATTACCTCGGGGCTTGCTTGAGCCCATACAAATTGTAATAAAGATGTTCTTGTCCCTGCTTTGTAAACCCTTTTGGCTACTCCATAGACAACTCTTCATCAACATCACCATCTAGAAAGTAGTCTTGACATCCAATTGGTCAAGTTCAAGGTCCCAAACTGCTACCAAACCCAGAACTTCCCAGATTGTGATCATTCTCACAATTGGTTAGAAAATATCATTAAAATCTATCCCTTTTTTTTTATCATACCCCTTGACAACCAATCTGGCATGATAATGTTTCTTGCCTCCATCTTCCTCTTTCAAATTGTATACCCAATGATTCTTTTAGGGTCTTCGATTAGGCAGAAGTTGCACTAAATACTCAGTGTTATTAGCTTGCAATGAATTCATTTAATCTTGCATCACCTTCTTCCATTGCACATAATCAATTGATTTGCAAGCATCTTTGTAAGTAACTGGTTCAGTTTGATCAAAAATCAAAATTTTAGGCTCTGCTTCCTCTAAATACAATAATTCACAATATGATAATTTAGAAGGAGGTTTCCTCTGCCTCGTAGTCCTCCTTAATTCTGAAACACCCTCATTAGTCTATGTACTATCAGTACTAGACTTAGGAATAACACTAGTTTTGTGTATCCCCTACACCTTGTTCAAAACTTCCTTATCACCAGGCTTAACACAATTACTAGAGTTAGTTCTAACACCCTATGTATCATTTTTACCAAGATCGTCTATTTCCTACGTAGGAGAAAAAAATGTTTCCCTATAGTCTGAGAAGGAAAATTACCAGTCAACGACCTTTGAAAAGGTTGTGTAGGATCAACACCACCATAGACTCGACACTTTACACTATTATCCATGGGCTTGTATGCAACATGGTCATGTTCGTTGGTGTTGTGTGGGCCATAAGCTTTTCCCTCCATAGGTAGTGGTGAGCACTTAATAATGTGTACATTTGTTGGCAGGGAGAGAGGGAAGGTGGAAGGGAAGTCCATAGACCCCACTTCCCTCACATCAGACATAAGTCGTGTGAAGAATTATCCTCTCATTGCTTCATCAGAACTATCTAAAACTAGAGGTGAGGACATAGAAGGGGTAGGGGATAAAATAGAGGTGGGTGAATGATTTATTCCACCTATTCTACCTAAATGCAAAGTATGTCTAGGTGAACCATGTGAGTGGATATTTTCAAATGTTGATAAGGGTACATATTCCTTAGTTTTTACTACCTATGTTTGCAAAGCTGGAAAGGAGCATTCATTAAAAATAACATCCCTACTATGAATTATCTTCCTATCAACTAGATCCCATAGTCAGAAACCAAATTGTTCTTCACCATACCCAACAAGTATCCATTTTTGTGATTTGGGGTCCAACATGGTCCTCTTCTCCTTAGGGACATGTGCAAAAGCTTCACATCCGAATACCTAAAGATGTGAATAGGAGATTCACTTTCCAAGCTACTCCTCCTTCGGAACACCAAAATCCAACCAGGATGAAGGGCTCTGGTTAATCAAATACACTATTGTATTGCAAGCCTCAACCCAAAAATCTTTTCCTAATCCAACATTGGAAAGCATACATCGTTCTTTTTCCAAAATCATTCTATTTAACCTCTCAGCAACCCCATTTTCTTGAGGTGTAAAAGTAACAACTTTAATTCTTTGAATACCTTTTTCTGCACAAAAATTATCAAACTCTAGTGAGCAAAATTTGCCACCATTATCCATTTGCAAACATTTGATGTTATGCCCACTCTGATTTTCAACTAAAGCTTTAAAATTTTTGAATTTACTAAAGACTTCAGATTTCCTATTGAGCATAAAAATCCAAACCCTCCTAGTGCAATCATTAAGAAAAGTTACAAAATAGTTAGCCCCTCCAAGAGAGGTTACCTTAGTCGGTCCAAAGACATCCGAGTAAACAAGATCCAAAGGTGAGGTATTCCTTTCACGACCTGTCTTCAAAAAGCTGACTCGCTTCTACTTGCCATAAAGACAATGTTGGTAAAATTCCAAATCTACATATTTCAACCCCGGTAATTGATCTCTTTTGATCCATCACTTCAATTCATTTCCTACTCATATGTCTGAGCCTTTGATGCCAAAGCTCAGTTTTATTGTCCATCGCTACCATAGCAACTCCCAATTGAGAGTCATTCTCAAATACATATAGACTTCCCAGCTTATTTCGTTTAGAAATCAACAAGGCTCCCTTAGTTACTTTCCATGAATCTAAGGAGAAAAATGTATTACAACATTGTGTAAAAAGTTGGCTAACAAAAATCAGATTTCTTTTAAGTTTTGGTACGTGTCTAACATCTTGTAAAATCCATTTGCCTCCATTCTTTGATTGCAACAAAACATCACCCTTGCCAATGATCTCACATGATTTGTTATCCCCCAAATAAAATTTTCCAAACTGTCCTTCATGATAGTTTGTCAAGACCTCTATACAAGAGGTGGCATGAAAGGAGGCACCAAAATCTAGAACCCATGCATCTGAAATATTTTCACATGTGGATAAAACCAAAACACTATCATCCTTGTCATAGGCAGTATTAGCCTCATTGTCTTTCACCTTCTCTTGTGCCTTCTTGTAGGAATAACAATTTCTTTTGGTGTGGCCAGCCTTACCACAAAACCAATAGTCACCAATTCTGCCTCTAGATTTTTACCTTTTAGCAGATTTTGATCTTCTTCTGTTATTATCCTTCCCTCTATTTTGAGGCCTTCCTCTACTAACAGCAGTTAAGGCTTCACCGGAAGAAGTTTCTTCATTCTTTCTTCACATATCTTCGTTGAGAAATGTAGTTGCTACATCGTCAAACTTCAATTTATTTTTGGCTCCCACTAAAGTGCTCACAGCCATTACAACTCCTTCCCAACTATTAGGTAACGAACACAGTAATAAGATTGCCTTAATCTCATCATCTAGGCTAATACCCACTGAAACCAATTGGGTAACCAATGTGTTAAACTAATTAAGATGGTTGGAAACAATTCCACCTTATTTCATTTTCAGGTTATATAAATTCTTCATAATAAATACCTTATTAGAAATTGAAGCCATCTCATACATCGAGGAATTTTTTTCCCACAACTCTTTCGGAGTGGTCTCTACTGAAACATTAAACAATATGTTAGTGGACAGTGAGAGGAAAATCATAGCTCTTGCCTTCTTATCTAGCTTCTCCCACTCTTCATCTAGCATCAAACTTGGCTTCTTTGCTTTCCCTTCAAGCGTGAGTGAGAGGTCCTGCTTTATTAGGAATGACTCCATTTGCACCTTCCATAGACTAAAATTTTGACCTGAGAATTTCTCTATCTTCACTTCCTCCATAACTTAGAAAATTCAACACTAATTTTCCCAACCAACTATACCGCTAGCTCTGATACCAATTGTAAATAAAAGAAGAGTGAAACAATGGTGCAACAAACATAGCAATAACATATAAGAAAGACAAAGACAAGACATAAAAATTATCATGGTTCACCAAATTATGACTACATCCACACTGAGCAGAGGAATATTATTATTATCAACAATTTTACAATAGATACAACAACATATATAATGTCTTATCCCACACCACACAAATAATATGAAGAGTCAACAATTGGAGGGAAAGCATATGGAGTCCGTTGGGCTTCAGTTCTAACAGTATTTGGGACTTTTAAGATTTATGAAAAATAAATATTTATCTAAATGAAGAAAATAGAAAAGGAAAATTACTATTAAAATACTAGATGTCACAATAGCCTCATTCTTAATGTTCTATCAATAGATAGATTATATTGTAGTTTTACAAAAAAACTACATCTATTTTTTGAAGTGTGTGTGCTAATAATGAAAATTTCAAATCAGATTAATGTATGTTAAAAAAATGTTTCTTCACTATCATAAGAACTTATTGGATTTTATGTTCATCCACTACTTTGTTAGGCATCAAGTTTGGCTATCTAGATTAGACATGCAATTGCAGACACATCATAGAGCTTTAGATTTAACCTTCTACAAAGTAAAACTTTTCTCGATTGTCTTCTTGAATAATCTTCATTTTGTTTGTTATTTTTACTAATTTAAGAGTTGATGTTATTAATAAATACCATGGAAGGATTGTCCTTTCATCAAAAGTAAACATACTTTAATAGATTACCAAGATTGAAAGATAGTAAAAGAAGAGCCTACAATGACATGTACATATTCTTTACTTCTTTCAAAACACCAAATCTAAATACATTGCTATTTAGTGACTCTTTAATTCTTTAAAGTAATAGAAAATGCTTAAAAATTGATGAATGATGAAATTAATATAACTAAATATCTTTAAATATTAAGACAAAATTGAATTAGCAAAACACGAAAATTTTAAGGCCAACTAACCAAATTTCCATTGAATATCGGAAGAGGTTTACTTGAACGTCCGAAAAATATTTATGAGGTAATTGGAAAATATAAAATATTACGACCTTTTTCATTTAAAACTGCGTCTTTGGCATTGACTACATTTTGAAACAAGACTGGTGGGTATTTTTGTGCAAAACAGCCTACAAATATACGCTTTGCGGCAAAAGCCAGAGCATAGCAGAGCATCTCACTTTCTTTCTTAGATTTCTGTGTATACTTGAAGTTGCGTATTTCCTCAAAGCTTCCTCCGTCATGGGATCTCCTGTGGGTTTCCGTAACATCGCTATACCCAGAGTGCTGCTCTACTCAGCATCAGCCATGGCCTACATACACAACGCAGTCTGTTGGTTTCTTTCTGCTCTTGGACTGAGGGGGCCGCCACAAGACGAGAACTATTTGTGGCAAGAATTACCAGAAATTCCCCCCACATCAGGGGAGATGATAAAGTATAAGTTGCCTGTCATTAGACTCCGAAATGTTGCAGAGAATGTGATTGAGAGCGAGGAGGATCATGTGTGTGCAGTCTGCTTGAGCTCTTTCGAAGAAGATGACGAAATCCGAGAGCTGTGCAATTGCTGCCACATATTTCATAGAAATTGTTTGGATAAATGGATTGATAACTATCACGATACCTGCCCTTCCTGCAGATCTCATCTGCTTCCACCACCTGAACTTTCTGTTGATGGAGATGAACTGTTTTGAAAATTATTTCCTCAAGGTTAGACTGTTTTCTTTCTGAGCTTTTTACATAAAATATTTTTAGTTTAGAGTTAGTAAAACGAAATCTTGAAATTCTAAGACTGCATTTAAGAGTGTTGGTCGATCGGGTCTGTCAGACGACAGAATCTCATACGCACCGATCGTATGTTTTTCTTCCTCCTTATTTTTCATTGCAGTTATTTCTTTTAAAAAGAACTGAAAATAAATCTTAATCTTAATTGTAAAAATATATTATTAATTACATTTAGAAATGTTTCCTGTTTGTTTCATGCTTTTATTTATTGAAAGCGAACTTTTGGGTGTCAACAAAACAAATCATTTTTTATTTGATTAAGGTAAAACAAATTAATTTTTCATCGCTTTCGAAAAATGGTATGCAACGTTGATCGTAAAATAAGAAATTTTGTGAGATGAAAGGGAATGAATGCGTTTTCACATGTAAAAAGATTTAAAATAGAATTGTCACTTTCACGTGATGCTATTTTGATTTTAAAGTAAGGGGTCATACAATTTTGATATTAAAAAAGAAAGGTTGGTTTCTCATTTTGGAAGCTAATAAATGGAATTCGGATTTGATAGAAAGGATCAAATATTTCTTATAAAATAATGTTGGTTTTTCATTTTGTAATATACTAAGCATTTTGTAAGATAATAAATGGAAATGGGATTTGGTAGAAAGGATCAAATATTTCTTATGTAGAATAATGTTGTTTTTCATTTTGTAAGGTAATAAATTAAAATCAGATTTGAAAGAAAGGATCAAATATTTGTTAGGTAAAATAATGTGTAGGTTATTTATATTATTTCAAATAATTCTTTATTAGTAAAAATAAGATAATTATTATATTTTTGAATGTGAATGAAATTGTAATTTTTTACATGTAAAAAGATTAAGTGAATTGTCACTTTTATATGATGCTATTTATATTTAAAAGGAATCATGATGTTTTGATATTAAACAACACATAATGATTTCTCATTTTATAAGGGAATAAATGTAAATTGAATATTTCTTATGTAAATAATGTGTTGATTATTTTAAACTATTTCAAGTAAATTTATATTAGTAAAAATAAGATAATTATTGTATTATCACTTTCATATGATAGAAATTTTGATTTAAAAGGAATCACAGTGCTTTGATATTAAAGAAGAAAGAGTGGTTTCCCACTTGAGAAGGGAATAAATGTATATTGAATATTTCTTATGTAAAATAATGTGTAGGTTATTTTAAACAATTCAAAGTAATTTTTTATTAGTAAAACTAAGATAATTATTATATTTTTGAATGTGAATGAAGTTGCAATTTTTCACATGTAAAAAGATATAAGTGTATTTGTCACTTTCATGTGATGGTATTTTGATTTAAAAGGAATCATGGTGCTTTGATATTAAAGAAAAAAGAGTGGTTTTCCATTTTATAAGGAAATAAATGTAAATAGAATATATCTTATGTAAATAATGTGTAGATTATTTTAAACTATTTCAAGTAATTTTATATTAGTAAAAATAAGATAATTATTGTATTTATCACTTTCATATGGTGGAAATTTTGATTTAAAAGGAATTAGGGTGCTTTGGTATTAAAGAGGAAAGAGTGGTTTCCCTCTTGGGAAGGGAATAAATGTATATTGAATATTTCTTATGTAAAATAATGTGTAGGTTATTTTAAATAATTCAAAGTAATTTTTTATTAGTAAAACAAAGATAATTATTATATTTTTAAATGTGAATGAAATTGTAGTTTTTCACATGTAAAAAAATATAAAATGATATACTCTTGTACCCATGTGATGGTATTTTGGTTTCAAATGAATCATGGTGCTTTGATATTAAAGAAGAAAGAGTGCTTTCCCACTTCTTAAAGGAATAAATATAAACTAAATATTTTTTATGTCTAATAATGTGTAGGCTATTTTAAACTATTTGACATAATTTTTTATTAGTATAAACAAGATAATTATTATATTTTTGAATGTGAATGAAATTATAATAGTGAAATTTGTTTATTTATGTCATTTTCAATTTAGTTTTGTATTTATTCTTAGGTAATATTTTGATATATATGCATAGTGATAAATATCACACTTTTGTGTGAATCTAGGCTTGTTCTCTTAACATTTTATACATTTAAATCAACATGCTCTTATACATTCACCTTATTTTCCCACTTATCATACCTATTTATGCACCTACGTCAATCTAGTTATTTTCACCTAGATTTGATAACTATACCATTCTAGGACGAGTTTGCAATCTTAGGGATGAAATTACAATTAAAAACTTATTTGTAACAAATTAAAAATTTCATCATTTGAGAAATATGACAATGTTTGAGAGAATTGTGCAATTGTTGGCACATATTTCATAGATTTTTTTGGATAAATGGAATGATAACCATTAGGATAGTGAGATGAATATGAAGATCAAGTATAGATTTACAACCATGAATACATCCTGGACTTAAAAAATGCTCTAATCAAGTAGATATTTTGTGCAAAATTGTAAGCAGTTCACTAATTTTGGTTAGGAAAAATTTGTAATGTTGTGTCACATTTTATGCAATATTTTTAGAATACAATGACTTCCAACTAAAATTCAAATTGGGGCGAGGCACCTAGCTCAATTGGCTAAAGCATCCTATTTTAGGCAAGAGGTCACAAGGTCTAGTCTCCCCCCAAACCTGTGGTACTAGAGGGCGTGTCGTGCCAATGCCACTAATCACATGCAAATATTTTACTAGGTGCATTGTAGTACTTGTAGTTTATAGGGGGATGGATACCCGACTGATTCCTGTAGTCTAAAAAAAAACTAAAATTCAAATTGTGCTACCAAAATTATTATGTCTATATTTGTTTTACTTCAAATAATTTGTGTCACAACTATTCTTGTTGGAATGTATTCACTAGATAGGAAAATAGAATCACTTTAGTGTTAATTCACAAAATATTAATATTAGGTGCAAAATAAATGTTCTTACCACTTCTACCAACACAATTTTTTTTCGTATATTCAAAATTACACTTTTATAGATCTAAATATTTATCTAAATGAAAGAAAATAGAAAAGGAAATTTACCATGAATATACCAAATGTGTCACTAGCCTCATTCTTAAAGTTTTATCAATAGATAGATTATATTGTAGTTGTATAAAACAAACTACACCTATTTATTTTTTTATAAATATCTTTAATTATAATCATAAACTAAACTAAATAACCTACATATCATTATTTTACATCATCTCAAACCAAAAAAAATATAATCCACTTTCAAGTGATTCAAGTAAAAATCTTAGACCCATGTTGGGCATTTTCTAAATATAAAAAGGTGGCATGCCTTTGACCTTTCACCCATTGGTGAAATGATATGGTCGAGATGGGATGCCCTCTTACATCAACCTTCTAGTGAAAATGTACATCCCAAAATCTAGAGGTGATATAAGGCATCTCCTCTCTTGAAATGAGACCAAAAATATGTTTTTGTTGTTTAAAATTTCTAGGTCATTTCTATGCTAAGTTGAATGAGGGACTAATGTTCTACTAATTCTAATAGGATTCAATGATATATTATTATTTTATGATGTACTATATAATCTAGCTAATTATTTCTTATAAAAGGATACAGATGCACATAAATGAGATGTATTTATACAAACATAATTTTTGAATAGTCCTCTAACATGGCATAACATTGGAGAAAAACTTAAAAAATAATCCAAGAACAAACTATTCCTAGTACATCCATAGGATAAATAATGGAAGATAAGAGGAGAAAGGGAAAAATGGGAGAAATAGAAAGATAAGTGAGAAAGGATAGTCATTACCTTAGCCATTTATCCATTGAGACCAACACATTCTTATTGATTCACCTTATTTACCTATCTATACACCTACCTCCATTTAGTTACTTTTGACCTAGAGTTGATTACTATACCATTCTAGGATGATTCTATAATCTTGGAGATGACCTTCAAATGATGAACTTATGTATATTAAATTTGAAATTTGGCAGTTTGACCCTTTTCTTCCTTCCAACTTTAGCTACTAAACATGTGTTTCACACAACTTGATGCTATGTGCTACTATTTAGAGACATTCAATAATTCATTCTAACACTCAAGTTGTTGTCTCTTGATCAATATTTTTTAATATTACAATAATCAATAATAGAAATTCAATTTGGTGTTGTAAGAGGAGTAAGAAAATGACATGCTTAAGAGCTTGCATGCTATTTTTTATATTTGTTCAATTTTGGGGGAATGATCCAAGTGAAAGTTTCTTGTAACACAACAACAATACTTCAAGGTATTTGTAAATATAGAAAAACTCCAATAATTTAGGAAGAATATAAAAAATGGTCAAATATCAAGTGAATTTATGAATGAGAAGACTATTGATATGAAGCACCAAGATGAATACGAAGCTCAAGGATAGATATATGACTATGAACTCATCATAGACTTGTAAACATGTCCTATAACAAAGTAGAGGCCTTGCAAAAAAATCTATGTAGTTCACTAATGTTGGCCACGGTAATATTTTAATGTCGGGTTACATTTTATGCCATATTTTCAACACACTAGAATTTAATACTTTCAAACTAAAAGTTGAAATTTGAGTTAAAAATTTGTAATGGAATATTCATTCTACCTGAAATAGATCTATGTCACAACTTTTGTAGTTGGATGTATTCTCTAGATATATATGTATAATCACTTCCGTGAAAATTTATAAATGATGAAAAAGAGTTTTTTTTGGTGTGCAACTTTGAAGGTTTTCTCGAGGGTCTGAGTAGGGTTTTCCTGTGTGTGTGGGGGAGGCTCGGTCCTCCTCCACAAAGCGTTCTTCCTCTCAAGGTTTCGTGCTTGGTAGTCGTGGTGGCCGGTGCTTTGAAGGGAGGGTTCCTTGTCTGGCCGTTGCTCATGTATGGTCGTATTGTGGCATTCTTCCTACAATGCTTGGGGAATCGAAGCCCCTGGATGGTGTTTCCCCGGTGCAAGATCGCGGGCCGAGTGTTGGCGATCATCCAAAGTCGTTCAAAGAAGTCGTCGAAGGCAACCAAGTCAAGCTTCCTGTCGGCCCCAAGTTTGTGATTGAAGCGGGTTGAGACGACGGTTCTGGGGGTGCAGAGGAGGTAAGTGTGCCCTTGACCTGCTTAGAGTAGATGTTTTCTCTCTAAATGAAGAACTCTATAAAATTTTGTGTGAAGAAGACACAAAGCTGAAAAAATCTAGGGGTGTTTCTGGCTACCGTGAATTTAAACAAGATCCCGACAAGAAGATACATGGACGCCTGGTTGGCAGACGTGTGGGGTAAAAAATTGGGGTTATCTTTCTCTTTCTGTAGAATGATACAGAAAGGGCTTTATGCGATCTTTCTCCGGTCTCATGAAATATAGATGAGGGTTTTGAATAAACTTTTTTGGAGCATAGGGAAAAACACTTTTAGGGAATTTCCCTGGTCGCCTAAGGCCATCAATGATGAGGTGTTAGCCTTATCGTGCCCTAGATGTGTCATCATAAAAAATGTACCTCCCCGTATCTGGAGCTTTATTCCTCTGTTGCTCGAGCCATATGGTCGGGTTCTTAAAATTGACAATGTCAAAACTGCCCTACCCCATACAGACGTTAGGGTCCTGGTTTCCTTAGACCCCGAAGTTGAAATTCTTGACATCCTGAGACTAAATATGGGAAATGCAAGCACAAATTGTGCAATTGAAGTGCTTGGGGGTTTGAACTCCTGCTATTTGTACCGCAAAGAAGCGCATCTGAGGAAGAATTTTTGGTTGATAAGAAGAAAAAGTGTACACACGAGACCCTCGGAAGGAAAGTTGTCTGGGAATCATGGCTAGCTTGACTCTAGGGGTCGGATGGAAGGAAATGGCCGCTCCGGGGATAAGGGTGGTAGTGGCATACCAAATGTTAATTTGAGAACTGGTTATGGTAGCTCTAATAACTCTTTGAAAGAGAAAATCGATAATGGCATCACCTCACAAACAACTGTAAGTGCAAACCCTGAAAAAAATAAAAACTTAATGGAAAATAATGAAAGAATTCTTAAAGTTACTGGAACACCAAACTATGAGATTAACAACACAGAAGTCTAACCTGAATATGTTAATGAAAGCTGGGGAATAGTAAATGAAAAAATGACTTCCCCACAAGATTCTTTTGATGGAGGCACTCACATCGATGAGGACTCCCTAATGGGAGAGGTGATGTCTGATTCCTCATCACAATACTCTCATGATTTTGTTATTGAAACCTGTGATAGATTGGAAACTAAGTCTGGGGGTCAAAAAAACATTAAGGAAGGCTTGGTCAAAGTGAAGGACATTGTTTCTGCCTTTGAGACCAAGGTCCACCCTCTAGATGCCAAGCTTAGTATCACCAGTGGACTGGGTAGTGGGCAGGTTGTTGGTGAGGATGGGTTGGCTATGGATGTCGGCTCATTGGTCTCCAACAAGCAGTTTACCGATGGTGTTGAGAGGTGTATAGGTGGGGGGGATGTTGGTGGCGAAGGTGGAAATGATGAGATGGTGCCATAGCTTGAGGTTGGGGGCTTGAAACCCAGCCCTCCTTCTATACCTACCTCTAATAAGGTGGTAAAGGTGGGTTCCCCCACCTCAGCTGGTAAAAGAACAAGCCAAAGAAAGAAGAAGGCTCGTCAATTCCAGTTGGGAGGGGTAATCTGAAACAAGCCAAAAGGAAAAAGATAAGCGTAGTTATTGCAAGCCCCATGGCAAAAAGAATAGAGACTGAGATGCCAAAATGTTTTGATGCCTTTAGGCATGAAAAAGAGGTTGACCCTCTGACTAGTATTGATGGCTCTTAATTTCATCTCTTGGAATGTTTAGGGGCTAGAATCCCCTGACATCAAGCATTTGGTCAAAATATTCATTGTGCAATGCAAAAACAAGGATGTAGTTTTGTTGCAAGAGCTCAAAGCAACAAGGTTTGCACTTGAAACTAGCCTTAGGTGCATTTGGAAAGATACAACTTATTTTTCCACTCAGCATGAAAGAGGGAGGGGTGGGGCTGGCATTCTTCTATCTAACAAATGGAGCCACCTTGTAACCAGCTCTAGGGCATCTCCATGCACTAGGGTAGTTTGGATCAGACTATCATCAGAGGATCAATACTTTGGGATGTGCTCCATCTATGCCCCAAATGAGCACAATGAAAGGATCGAGCTTTGGTCTTGGCCGAGGAGCTTGGAGAATATACCCTAGATTCTAGGTGGGGACTTTAATATGATAGAAAACAAAGAAGAAAAAGCTGGGGGAATTGATATGGAATGGAAAGGGAACGATAGATTCTTTTGGGAAAGAATGAAAGAAAAGTTGAACCTAGTTGACCCAATTCAAGGGTGGAAGAAGGATTTCCCAAACATTTGGTACACTTGGTGCAATTTTTAGACAGGTTTGAAGAGAATATATTGTCGTTTGGATAGATTATATTTTAATGAGGACTTTTTCATCTTGGATACATTAAGGGATGGGTGCAAAGTGAAAGTGCATCCCTCCACCCTATCCGATCACCACCCTATAAAAGCAAGGCTCCTGCTCAAATCGGGGGATAGGCCTATGAGGAGGACGGGGGGATTCATTCTGAACACTACACTGCTTCAGGATAGCGATAGTGTGTATGTTGTGGTGTCTCTCATAAAGATTAATCAAGGTCTTTAGAAGAACCTGAGTGCCATTGAGAGGTGGGATCTAAACACTAGGGGATGGAAGTCATTATTTCAAATAATGGGAAGGAAGAAATCCCCAGATAGGAGGAGAAGAGAGGGCTTGATACAAGAAGATTTGTTCCAAGCTGAGTCTTACCTACAAAAATCCCCCAAGGATGTGGAGCTAGGTAATAGGCTCATTTCCGCTAATGAGGCTTTGAGGAAGCTACAAAATTTCAGAATTCAAGTCTCAAAATCAGATCCAAACTCAATTGGTTGGAGAATGGGGACAAGGGGTCAAAAATTTTCTTCAGGTACTTGAGGGAGAAGAACTTTAGGGAACACATTGAGCAGATCCAAGTTGATGGAAAGACCTGTACCGATCAAGATGACATCAT
The DNA here is from genome assembly GCA_007258455.2 of Sequoia sempervirens. Lineage (NCBI taxonomy): Eukaryota > Viridiplantae > Streptophyta > Pinopsida > Cupressales > Cupressaceae > Sequoia > Sequoia sempervirens. The sequence continues at coordinate 61,864 of VDFB02368689.1, read as the reverse complement.
GGCTCAATTTTATAGCTTTTACAAAAACCTCTTTACTTCTGAAGGCCTAGGAGAAAGAGGTTCTAATGCAAGGAAATTGATAAGAGACATTGTGCCAAAAAAGTTAGCAAAGGAGGAGGCCTTGCAATTGGGTAAAGATATATCACAGGAGGAAATAAACAAAGCAACCAGTTCATTAAAACATGATAAATCTCCAGGTGCTAATGGTTTATGTGCATAGTTCTATAAGTTATTCAAGGACTGGATTGTTGATGACCTCTTTGAGGTGTATAATGAGGCTTGGGTAAAAGGGTCTTTGGGGAAAAACATCAATAAAGCCATCATAAAACTACTACCTAAAGAAGGAGATAAGTCTCTTATTTAAAGAACTGGAGACCAATAACTTTGTTAAATGTCTCTTATAAAATTCTTGCAAAGTTGCTGGCTAATTGGCTAGTGAATATCTTGCCAAAGTTTATAAACAACACTCAAACATGATTTATCAAAGGCAGATATATCTTTGAGAACTTAATCACCAGTTGGGAGGCCATGGAATGGGAAAAACAAACAAACCAAGAGGCAGTAATGGTACTGCTTGACTTTGAAAAATCTTATGATAGGGTGGAATGGGGCTTCGTTAGCCTAATGCTTAAGGCCTTTGGGTTCCTGAAAGTGTTCTATAAGATGGTATCCACCCTTTTTAGGAATATAGTGTCTCAGGTTGACATCAATGGGGCTCTCACAGAGGAGTTTTCCTTTGAAAGGTCCATAAGGTAGGGTTGTCCCTTGGCTCCCGCCCTGTTTGCGATTGTTGTAGATGCCTTGCACTACATTCTTAGAACTGACAGGGACTCTCCTAGAATAAAGGGAATCTCTCTCCCAAATCAAGAAGTCCTCCTTAATATTCAATTCGCAAATGATACAACATTGTTTCCAATCTTGGAGGAAGATATTATTACCAACTTAATGGCAAAGCTTGACACCTTTTGTGTTGCTTCTGGTGCCAAGATCTCTATGGCTAAATTAATTGTGCTCGGGTGGAAAGAGGAACCTCTGAATTGGCTAGTGAAATATGGCATACAATGGGGGTCCCCAAAAATAAGCCAGGTACCTTGGTATTCCTTTTGTTGTTAGTCCTAGCCTAAGGGAGATGTGGCTATGGATCCATGGTAAAATAGACAAGAAAATTAATAAGTGGAATAAGCAGTATCTTTCATTGGTTGGGAGAATACAAATTTGTTAAAAATTCTCAGTTCATATAGTCTATACTTTTCCTCATTCTGGTTATTTGCCAGCTACCAAGTAGAGGAAATTCAGAAAAAGATTAGAAGCTTCCTATGGTCAGATGGGATTCAAGGGAAGAGAAAGAAGCACGTAGTAAAGTGGGAGTGGTGCTGCCTAAGCAAGGCTGAAGGTGGGGTGGGGGTTGAAAGATCTAAAACTTCAAGGTATAGCATTGGCCTCAAAATGGATTGCTAAATCCCTAGATGGTGATGAACCATGGAAAATATTGGTCAAGAGCAATATTGAAAGGGGTGTGCCAAGGAATGCAAATTCTTGGAATGGGTTACCATTTTGTGACCTCCTTTGCTGTAAGCATCCAATTAGACCCAAGGGGTCTATTGTATTCAAAAGTATCTGGAAGGCTTGGGAGAGTATAAATGGTCACATTCAAAACTCTCAAGCTTTCTTGGATAGCACGGTCTTTGGCCAGAGGTCCATATGGTGGAACCTCTATCACAATGGGAAACCATTGGCCCTTAAGCAAGGTTGCTCAGCCAAAGCTTGGGCAAGCAAGCGTATTAAGTACTTTGCTAATATCATGTATGAAAAGGGACTAAAAGAGTGGCAACAGATTAGCAATGAATTTTTGCTGCCAATGAGTAACTGGAGAACCTATGCCTCTCTTAAAGAAGCCAGTAAAGATGTCCCCATGGATGTCAATCATGTGGTGGACTTAGAGAAGTTCAAAGAGTTTAGATGGAATGACAGCTCCAAACTCTTCAAGCTTTGTGCAAAGAAGGTATACAATACCCTTACTAGCTAGCTAGATATGTGCAATCACTTAAATCCGATCTGGAATACCAATCTGGGCAAAAATGAGTAGGAAAAAATTCTCAAATTCACCTAGTCATGTGTATTGGAGCCAAAGAAAGCTTGCATCTAATGGCTCCTAATGTTACAAAGACTTTCGATTAGGTGCAGATCATATGACATTGAAATCTGCAGCATATGTAGAGTGCTTGAAATGCATAACCATATATTCTTCGATTGTATGTTTGCAAGTGAAGTATGGAATCTTGTTTGTCATAATCAGCTCATATGGGACAAAAATAATAATTTAAGGCTTGACAAAATTATTTTGTTGTTTTCTAAAAAAATTGGCAAAGATTTATTGCTATTTTGGCTTCTTGTCTCAACTAAAATTTTATGGTACATTTGGAAAAAGAGAAACGAAGAGAAATTCAGTGGGGTCAAGTGCGCACTTACTAATTCTTATAAAAGACTCACCCTCTCCAGTATTGCTTTGCAGGTTGATTTGATGATTAAAGTATCCAAGGAAAAGTTTTCAAAGTTGGTCGAAGATGGCACAATTCTGGTCAATAGGCAAGAGGTTAATTTGGGACAAGGAAGGTAGTTCACTTCAGAGATCTTTCTTAGGGCCCTCGAGATCTTCCAGAAGGAATTCAATGAGAAGATTGGTAAGAGTGGACATGGAAAAGAGGCTCCTCCTTTGCATAACATTGAAGTTTTATCCAGGGAGGAATTAGCTACTGTTGGGCCTCTCCTAAGGTTGAAAGGTAGAGGCAACAGGGTAGATGGGCAATAGCATAGTCTTCTTCACTCACAAAACCTTCACAACTCTTCACTTGGGTTGTTTTGTGTGGATAGAGTCTCTCGAATCCGATTATCCCTGGCCTCTGCAAGTGTGGTTCAAAAGGATGGTGTTCATGTTTTTATTGCTATGGCATACTTACTATGAGTAGATGACAATTCGGGCTATACATATGGTTTCAGATTGCAGGTCCTGCTACAAGCATATTTGGTGCACTCCCAGTAAAAGTCCTGTTGGTTTTTCATGATCAGGCTGTGAGGAATCAACAGCCTAATGTGATGCAAGTGCTAGTTTTTGTGGAATTGGACCATTTTTGGTAGGGTATGTGGGCACTTTATTGGTGGACAGAGACAACAAGGGCTTTTTGGTAGTGGAAGTTGGATCCTCTGTGCTCAAACAGGCTTCAGCAGTATGCTCGGATTATGGTAACAGGTGGGAAGATACAACTACATGAACCTTTTGGCAGTGGCTAATGGTGATACCAGGTGGAAGATACAACTATAGGTAGATGGAAGATCCCTTTTAGTTTTCTCAGTGTATTTCTCGGTGTAATGACAGTGTACCTTGATATAGGCTAAAATATGTAATGATGGATGTTGTGGATAGTAATGTAATGGGGTTGGTGAAGCAGTAGTACTGCTGCCTCTCTCTCTGTAATCTTGTGGTTCAAACTATTCATAATACAAAATTTATAAATAATTAAAATTATTTAAAAAAAAGCTCCTAACATTTGTACTCACATTAATAATATTTTCCTAAATTCAAAATTACAATTTTATAGATCTAAATTCCTAGTTTAAAATTTTTTCATTTAAAAAAAAAAATTTATTGTATATTTTATTTCTTATCTTCACTAAAAACAGATCACACCCAAATATAATGTTTATTATTTTCACAAGAAATAGCACTCCTATTTATTAAAAAATAAAAATATTATAAAACATAAGTAAGATTCTTTTATGATAATATAATCATTTTTTTATTTGAAAGCAAATAGTTGAGATAAAATATCTAGATATCCCTTAAACAAATGTTTGTTTTAGTATTTAGGATATTAAAGATTCATTAAACACATATATTTATCAAAATGAAAAAGAATAAACAAAAAAAAAATACTATTAAAATACTAGAGGTTATACTAACCTCACTCTTAACGTTTTATGAATAGATAGATTATATTGTCAATTTTAAAAGAAAAACTCCATCTAAATAATTTTTTATTTTATTTTTAAATACAATCATAAACTAAACTAAATAAAACTAGGTTTTATTAGTTTACATAATATCATACCCCAAAATATATATTCCTCTTTCAATTGATTCAACTAATAAGGTTAGGTCAATGTTTGGAATTTTCTTTATAAAAAGGTGACATGGTTTGACCTTTCAACCATAGGTGAGTTGATATGGTCAACATGGGATTCCCCCTTGCATAGATATCTAGTGAAAAGGGACATGGAAACATCAAGAGGTGATGTAAGGCATCTCTTCTCTTGAAACAAGAATAAAAATATCTTTCCATGGTTTAATATTTCTAGGTCTTTACTATTCTAAGATAAATGAGGAACTAATGTGCCACTATTTCAAAAAGTTTTGATGATTCATCATTATTTCTTCATTTATTGTATGGTCCATTCAATTTTTAATTATAAAAATATATACACGCATATAAATGAGATGCACAAAAACAAACATAAATTTTGAATGTTCTTCTAGAAAGATATAATAATGGAGCACAACCTAAAAACTAATATAAACCAAAACTATTCCTAGTACAACAATGAAGTAAAGAACAAAAGGTAAGATTACAAAGGAAAAAATTGGGAAAAGGAGAAAGAGAAGGGGTGAGAATGATTCCATTCCCTTAGCTCAGTATATTGTGGAACTTGTTAAGAATGGGATAATCACCTCACAAAGGATTTCTCTACAAAATAATTTCAAGTTTGGAACACCAAGGATCATCTTGATCCTAGATTCCCTATGAACCACTACTATGATGTTGACATAGACATGAACATGACATATGTCAAGGGACTAGTAGAAAGACCTCTATATGATGTAGGTTATACACAACCACCATGGAGAGACAATAAAAATGCATAGGTGCTACAAAATAACCCACTGTAAGACCACATTGGAGATAATAGACAATCTAACTATAGAGGAGGAAGAGGATTTAGTAGAAACATCTACTAGATCATAAGTGACACCACATGCTACAACTATAGTAAATTAAGTCATTGCACAACAAAATGTTTGGCAAAGAAGAGTTTAAAATTTCCTTTTTGTGGAGATGATTTATATGATATATTCAAATTTTATAAGGCACAATAGTATTATCAAAGTGCAACATGATCAAAAAGTGATGATCTATAAGAAAACAAAGGAGTTAGAGTGATTAGAAGAATATTGTAGGGAGTAAAAATCATCTATGGTACTCAATCCATCATATTAGTATCTGTCACACATCAACATTCACTTAGAGAAATTTGAGCATCATTCAAAGGAATTATTTTAGTCTTTCAATCATGTGCACCATTCAAAGACATTCACCTTACTTCCTACACATTCCTATTTATAATGGGAAGTAATCTTGCAAACATTTATGGTGTTATTTCTTCCCAAGGGGAGAAATGTTATTCAACATTCATGGATCATCTTCAACCTCTAGTGTCAATAATCTACCAACACTACAAACATCATTTTAGGGGAGGCTACATGGTTTCTCTTCTACTATCAATTTTGGAAGGAAGAATTTCCTCACATGGAGATCATGACTTCACATTTTCTAAGGGTATCACATGACCTTCCCTCTTTTCTCTTCTATGGGGAGAACATATATTGTACTTTGTGCTAGAAGTAGTCCTTAAGGGGTTATCATGAGTTCTCCATCTATCACTTCTTCATGTGTAAATTTCATTTCATTGCATCTCTTTTTTAGAGGGGTTTTATTTCCCACTAAGTTTTCTCCTTTACTCCACTCTATGAGATATTTGTACATGCATACCTAACATGGCCTATTCTATCTGGGACTCATAATTATTGCATACATTACTCCTTAAGGTGTATTTAAGGGGGGTGTTAGTGTAAATAGTCTTTATCTATCTAGATAAGATATCACCTTTCTAGGATTCACCTATTCACACCTAGCTTAAGTTTACTTAGTTTTTTTTCTTTTGTCTCACTTGATATAGTTGATACATGTGTCCTCATGAGTTGAGACACCTATTGGAACTTGTTCACATACTTTTCAAGTGATCTCACAAGTATTCCATCTTTGGAGGGCTTGTTAGGATTTTTTCCTACTATCTCACCTCCTCATCCTTGCCTATATATGTAAGGTTTGACCATTATATTATATACTCTTCATCTTATATTTGATAGACATACTATTGTGCATATTATATTCACTTGCGGAAGTTGTTTCATTCTCTTTGATCTTGGCATTCTCAACCAAGTTCATCTTCACATGGTCTAGAATATTATACTTGGGAGAGTTATAATGAGTTTTTGTGATAGAGTATACAATAATTTTTGTTACATGTGTAAATAATAATGATTGTTCTTTGTTACTGCATGGTTTCAATTATTATCCACTCCTTGGTATGGGTGTTTTTTGGTAGACTTTGTATGCCTTGATCTATTTTCATATTTGATATCACCCATGCAATGGGAGTTCTTGAATGTGTATGTTCTTTATTGACATCTTTTATATATTTACTTTGTAATTGTAGTTTATGGGTTGGTATGTTGTTGACATAAGTTCTATTGTTATTGGACACACTATTGAATATATCTATAGAAATGGATGACTGGGTGTATTAGTATTTTTTGTGGTTGCTATTTCAATTTATGTCGAGTCTTTCTATTTCATAGTAGCTTTGAAGATTTTTATCACTTGGATTTGATTCGTGTGTTCTTTAGATTGGTGCATATTCACCTTGGCTTATTTTTTTCTTGTATTTGTGGCATGTTGGAGGATCAAAGTATTTCTTGCTTGAAATGGTGATTTATTTGGATGTTATTGTAGATATCTTGATGGAGTATGGGATCATGCTAGAAGTTCATGTGGTTTCATGAATATCTATGATGATGTATTTTATTCATTGACCCTTATGCAATGTAAAATAAATATTTAGTTATGATACATATTTAGGATGTGTACTAAATGTTTGTTTCAATATGGACTTGTAATGTTGTATATAATATCCATTAGATATTCTATATGTAATTTTCACATATGAAAATATAAATAATATTGGGAAAATATAGTATAGCCTAAAATAATTTTTGGTTTCAATGGTTTTTTGAGAGATTTTTTTCAAGTACATGGTTTTACCTTTACCGCCTAGTTGTTTTGTATGAGCTTGATACTATAAAAGTAAGCACATGTTTAGTGGTTGGGATTGGTTGTTTGTATAGTTGAATTGCATGTCATCTATATTGAGCTCTCTTATTGAGTGAAAATATTTGAAGCATGGCATGAGATGTGTTGTTACAAGCTTGGACACATGGAGGGTGCATTGGAACAGCTTGATCTTTAAAAAGTATTCATGGGGACTCTATGAGTGTATAATTTTTTTATTACTACATAATAATTTGAGTGTGGTTGCTTTGGGAGGATTGGTTTTTTCCCTCTTGAGGGTTTTACTGGGGTTTATCATAGGTAATCTTGTGGTATGTCTTTGATCTTTGTATTCTGATTATTATGTAAGGTTATATTTATGCTTTTCTCCCATAGGATTATGTAGAAATAATTTTATCCTCTGGGTAATTTCTTAACATTCTAGAATGGTGTGTATCTAGATGGAAAACCATGAGTGGCAAGAGAAATTTGAAAAGGGATAAATAGTAAATGGTGGGAGACTAGTAGCCAAGGTACTATGGCTTGAGTAGTGATGATTGAAGGGTAAAGAGTAGAGGAGGGATCTGTGGTAGAAGTAGGGCTAAAATTAGATGTATCAGTCACTATAGATGAAGTAGGAAAAGCATAAATAAATTTTAAAGTCTCTAATACACATGTCCTGTTAGAAAACACATCATGAAACATATCGATTAAATTTATAGGATGTTATACATTATAAAAGTTAGGCAACTCCTTTTTAAATTCTTGGTTGTTCACGTGAGCATTGTGATCATACTACTCATCTTTCTCATTATGAGCATCAAAAAGGATTTCGTTTCTACTAGTTTGGGCCATGCCCTAGGGTTCACATAAACACTCCTTTAGATTGAAAGATTAAGATCTAGAGTAGCTTGGAACATGAATATAAGTTATCAAAATAAATATAAAAACATCTAATTTTAAATTGAAAAATTACAAATATTAATGATATATCAAATGTGAAAGTAGACATATCATGGAAGGGTTTCCCTTTCATAAAAAATGGACATACTATGATAGATTACAAAGATTGAAAAATAGTAGAAAAGAACCTACAATACATATACATATTGTTTACTTCTTTTAAAACACCAAATTTCAATACATCGCTATTCATGATTCTTTAATTATTTAAAGTAATAGAAAATGAGTGATAAAATTAATATAATTAAATATCTTTAAATATTAAGACAACGTTTCATCACTTGAAAACGAAAAAATAAGGCCAATTAACCAAATTTACATTGAATAAAGGAAGAGCAACACCTTGAACTGTCGGAAAATTATTTATGAGGTGGCTGGAAAATATAAAATATTACTACCTCTTTCATTTAAAATTGCATAATATATTTTATTGATTAAATTAGATATTAATTACAGAAAATTTCCTTTTCTCGATAAGAAATGTTTCCCACCAAACGTAGATTTCGTCTGTTTCATACTTTTCTTTACTGAAAGAGAAACTTTAGGGTGCTTGCTAACCAATTAAATCTTTTAAATGAAAAACAAACTACTTTTTCACTGTTTTCGAAAAATGATCGTATGCTACGTTGATTGCAAAAATTAATAAATTATGTTTTGTCATTTTTTTACTCACTTTCATGTGGTATTGTGATTTAAAAGTAAGGAATTATAGAACTTTGATATTAAAGAAGAAAGGGAGGTTTCTGGAATAAATGTAAATCAAATTTGATAGAGAGGATCAAGTATTTGTTTTGATAGCTAAACGGGTTTTACAGGACCCAAAGCACAAAGTTTACAACATAAAAGAAAGGACAAAAAAGTCCAACATAAACAACCGGCTGCACAAAAGGAAAAAACCAGAACAAACAGTAGCCCTGTGCAAAAGACCAAGAAGGTCAAAAAAAGCCAGCAGCAAAACCAACAAAAAACCCGCCGCAATTAACCCAGAGTCTTCAAGACAGACTCTGTCTCAGCCTCCAGGTTCTACATATCTTGAACACCTTTCTTAAAGGTTTGAATCATTTGTGGAGTGTGGGGAGCCTTCCTCTTCAAATTGGCACTAGTTCTCTTAGAAATGCTAGCATCCTCCTCTTGGTTTCTTTCATTGATTTCCTCCAGATCAACCACCAAAGACCCCTGTTGAGTTTGTCCAATTTCTTAGTCATGGCATTGATGATGATAGCATTGTGTCTAGCCATACAATTGCTCTTTGTTCGGCAATAATTTTGAAAGTATTTGTTATGTAAAGTGATGTGAAGGTTATTTATACTATTTTAAATAATTGTTTAATAGTGAAAATAAGATAGTTATTTATGTCGAAGTCTTATCTTATTTGAGGTGAACCGGCTCACTTTTGACATCTAATGCTCTAAACTGTTGGAAATGGGATGCAAGATGATAAAAGGCATCCCATCTATTAAAATTTCACAGTTTTCATTCACGAAGGTGATGTTAGGAAATTATGCCACGGACAATAGTAGAATACAATTGTAAAGAGTTCCTGACATGGCTACTTTATTTGTAATATATTATATCTACCTAACCACACATGAATTATATGCTATCCAAAATTAATCTTTAAAATAAGATTATAGTTATATTTATTATTATATATTACATTTTACATTACAAATTATTAAATAAAAATGTAATATATTTAATATATATTTTATATAATACAAATATACTTATATAAAATATAATTATACTTTTTATTAAATATAAATTACATTATTATTATTATATTATATTTTTAATAAAAAATATTAAATACAAATATAAAATTATTATAATTAATAATTAATATATTATATTATTTAATATAATATAGATTAAATTATATAAAATATATTTATATTTATTATTATATATAATATTATATTTATAATTAAAATTATTATAATTAATAATAATATTTTTAATATAATACAATTAAATTGAGATAAAAAATTTAATAGTTTAACTCACCTTGGGGGAGAGAGTAAGAGAGAGGAGAAAAAAAGAGAAATACAGGGGAGACAATTCTATATAGAGAGATACATACATATAAAGAGAGAAAAACTCAAATAATAGAGAAAGATAAATCTAAATAGATAGATAGGGAGAGAGAGAGGGGGGGGCTAGAAAGAGATAAAGAGGGGGAGAGATGGAGAGAAATAGATAGAGTTAGATAATTAGAGATAGAAATATATATATAGAAAGTGAGAGATATAGATGGAGATAGAGATTAAAAGTGATCAAATGCATGATTCCAAGCAACATATTAAGTAACATATTTGTTTGTTGAAATTATATTTTGAAGACAAAGAGAGATAGAGCACCTGAGAGAAAAATACAAGAGATACAAAGGGAAAGAGATAGAGAAGAGATAAACTAACTTTTGATTAGTTTTTTCATGCCAACAATTCCACCCACTATTTTTCCATTTGCAAGCAACAAGAGTATTATAAATATTTTTATTGTTTTGGAGATGATGTCAAATGCATGGTTCCAAGCAACATATTTCTTTGTTGAAATTATGTTTTGAAGATAGTATTTTTGTATAATTGATTTTTTTTTTCACACATAAAATATATAAAATTTTAGCAAAAAAAAAATGATGTCAAGTTAGGTTTTATGTTATGTGGGAGGCTCTAACTCATAGTAGATTATGAATTTTTATTTACTTTCCTTATTTAAATCTAAACTTGAATTACGGGGAATAAAGCACCCTTTCGTTAAATATTGGGGCTAATGTGTGCAACAAAATAATTATCAATGTATTTTATTTATTTATATAATTAAGTTGCAATTATTAAATTTAGTATTTTACTAAATATTAAATTAGTAATTTTTTTAAAATCTTTTTAGTTTTATAAATGATGAAGAATGTGATTATAGATTAAGTTAATAGTAATTACATTTGTATTATGTTAGATCATGTTTTTTAAGAATTGCATCAAGTTGATTTTTACTAATTAAGTTGTGCAAATTAATTATGAAATGACTTTTTACTTTGTAATAGGTTTCATTTTATTTTTAAATTTTTAAACTTTTGAAATTTTATTATACAAGTTAAAATTTTAGCTTTAACAATTTTAATATAGTTTAGTAGGGTTTTCATTGAAGAAATTTAATTTATTTAAGAATTTAACTATATTTATGGATAAATTTATAATAAATTTTTATTTATTAATATTGATCTTATCTTTCAATTGTTGTTAATATTTTTTGTAATATATTAATTATATTTCTTAGGTACTCATTTTATTGATATCTTAATTCTTCTATTTTACATATTTATTTATTACATATTTTGATTGGATTTAGTTTATTCTATTTTAATTTTCCATTGAAATTTAAGCTTCAAATTTTAGGGAAAATAGATCATGAGATGTATAAACAGGAATAAGAGAGACATGTAAAGAGTTAGATAGACATAAAGAGATAGAGATGTAGAGTCAGATAGAGTGGCATAGAGAGAGATGGGTAGAGAGTTGGATTCCCATAGACATGTGCCATCTTTGCATTGTTGGCACATAATAGTTGATAAAAGACTAGTCTTTGTTTCCCTTTATATCTCTTGTTTTTCTCCCATCTCCTATCTCTCTCTATAAATGTATCTCTATGTCCCATCTTTCACTCTTTTTCTCTTGCCTCCTCTCTCTGACTTTTCTATCTTTCCCTCTTTATCTATTCTCTCTCTTTTTCATGGTCTATCTCTCTTTTTATATTCCTCTCTTTATGTTACATAGATTTTACTAATGGCACACCAAAGAAAAATAAAATGTAAAATTTGCAGTAAAGAGGCATCTTCTCTTCAAAACAACAAGTTAGATATATTTTAATGCTAATTTTTTTGATATAAGTAATTTCTAATCTTTATAGATAATAATTCTTCTAGTACAAATGTTTCAAGACACCAATGGACTAGAATTTGGCATACTAATAAATATGAACATTTCATCTCATTACAAAAGAAGGGCTCATTTCTACCATCACAAAATTATATTTGTATCAACTTAAATGTACAATACAACATAGCTTACCACTAAAAATTCCTTGGGAAAATTAATTCTATCTCTCTATCTCTACCTCTTTATCTCCCTATCTTTCAGTGTCTTTATCTCTCCCTCTACCTCTATCTCTCTATCTATTTGTCTCCATATTCCTCTCTTTCTCTATCATAATCTTTACCTCTATTTTCCACCCCCCCCCTCTATTTCTAGACATGTCTCGCTCTCTCTATCATGTCTCTCCCTCTATCTATCCCTATCTTTCCCTCTCTCTCTCTCTCCTTCCCTCTATATTTCAAACTTAACAGGCACTTGTTGGTAATGGTGCTTGATTATCTCCCTCATTCAAAGGTATTTTTTTAGTCATGTTTGGATCCTTCTAAGTGAATGCATAGTTGATTTGAAGCTATAACTTCTTGATTGAGACCTTTGTTGCACAAACAACATCATTTGCTAAATGGCCTACTAATTGACCTCATGCACTACAAAAAATTATACAAAAAATAGACCAATTTTTTTTGAAATTGACCTGAACCACACCTCTTCGACACACCCATTGCACACTAAGGTGCAATTTCTAGTTATATTTTTTAATGTGAATGGAATTGTAATTTTTCACATGTATAAAGATATGTGCACTACCACTTTCATTTGATGGTATTTCGATTTAAAAGGAATCACGGTCCTTTGATATTAAAGAAAAAAAAATGGTTTTCAATTTTGTAGAGCATAAATGTAAATTGAATATTTCTTATGTAAATAATGTGTATATTATTTTAAACTATTTAAAGTAATTTTTAATTATTAAAAGTAAGATAAGTATATTTTTGAATTTATGAATGTAATTATAACTTTTCACATGTACAAAGATCTAAAATGGTATATTATTGTGCTTTCACTTTCATATGATGTAAATTTTAATTTAAAAAGAATCACTGACAGGTCCCACAAAGTGACAACAACTTAGGTAGGGTAATAAACATTATAATCTGAATAAATACATCAAATAAAATAGATAAATTATATGGATCTAAGGTTGAGACAACCTAATCCCAACAGGTAGGGATGAAATTAGGTTTACTAGTCACTCTAGATGAAGTAGGTAAAGAATAAATAAATTTTTAAGTTTCTAATACATATGTCTTGTTAGAAAACATATTATCATGAAACATATCAATTGAATTTATAGGATGCTAGATATTAAAAGATCTAGCTAGCTCCTTTTTAAATTCTTGGCTATGCACATGAGGATTGTGATCATACTACTCGGCTTTCTCATTATAAGCATCAAAAGGGATTTTGTTTCTACTAGTTTGGGCTATGCTAGGGTTCACATAAACACTCCTTTACATTCAAAGATTAAGATCTTGAGTAGCTTGGGGCATGAATATAAGTTAACAAAATAAATATAAAAATATATATTTTTAACTTGAAAAATTAGAAATATTAATGGTATATCAAATGTGAAAGTAAAACCCTAATGCAATAGATAAAGGTGGATAGAGTGTGATAAGTGAGATCATAATAAGCTCATAAACTCTAATAGAAAAAGGCATTGGAAAATTTTAAAGAAAGTAATCAAATGGGAATATATATTTTTTGATATGAAAGCACATGAAAATATCATAAAAGTGGAGATCTGAAAAAACCTTAATAGGAATAAGAAACCCTAGAATAAAATTAGGTCATGTAATATGGCATGGATTAACAAAAAAAATGTTTAGAAAAATAGAATTTCATTAGGCTGACCCGAGAAAATATTATTAAATGCATACAGATAAGCCCAAGTTATCCTAGATTAATTAATGATAATTGAAATAGATAATAAATAATTTGTAACAATTAAATTACAAAATTAAGTACTAATGAGGGGTACTTAGCTATGACCAAAGTCTATGTGCTAATAATGATTTTATTTTAATTAGATTAGTGTATGCTAAAAAAATTTCTTCTCTATCATAAAAATTTCTTGGATTTTATGTTCATCCACTACTTTGTTAGGGATCATGTCTGGCTATCTAGGTTAGACACATGATCATATAGTCATCATAGAGCTTTAGATTTGATCTTACATAAAGTAAAACATTTCTCTCTTGTCTCCCTAAATAATCTTTGATTTCTTTGTTGCTTCTACTAATTTGAAGGTTGGTGTTATGTATAAATACCTTGGAAGGTTGTCCTTTCATCACAAGTAGACATACTCTGCTAAATTACAAAGATTGAAAGATAGTAGACAAGGAGCCTACCATCACACACACACACACATTATTTAATTCTTTAAAACATCAAATATAAATACCAAAGAGGGGGATAATTAGCTATGGTTGAAGTGTGTGTTCTAATAATTAAATTTTTTAATCAGATTAATGTATGTTAAAAAAATGTTTTCTTCTATATCATAAGAATTTATTGGATTTTATGTTCATCCTCTACTTAGTTAGGGATCAAGTTTGGCTATCTAGGTTAGACATGTGATTGCAGACTCATCATAGAGCATTAGATTGACCTTCCACAAACTAAAACTTTGCTCTATTGTCTCCTTGAATAATCTTCATTTGCTTAGTTGCTTTTACTAATTTAAAGATTGATGTTATTAAAAAATGCGGTAGAAGGATTGTCCTTTCATCAAAAATAAACATACTCTAGTAATTACAAAGATTGAAAGATAGTAGAAATAGAACCTACAATGACATATACATACTATTTACTTCTTTCCAAACACCAAATCTAAATATATCACTATTGAATGATTCTTTAATCCTTTAAAATAACAGAAAATACTTAAAAATTGACGAATAATTAAATTAATACAATTAAATAACAAAACACGTTTTTCGCCACTTGAAAACGAAAAAAATGAGACCAACCAACCAAATATTTATGAGGTAGTTGGAAAATATAAAATATTACGACTTCTTTCATTTAAAATTGCGTATTTGGCATAGACTACATTTTGAAACAAGACTGGTGGGTATTTTTGTGCGAAACATCCTACAAATTTACGCTTTGCGGCAAAAGCCAGAGTATAGCAGAGCATCTCACGTTCTATCTTAGATTTCTGTGTATACTTGAAGTTGCGTATTTCCTCAAAGCTTCCTCCGTCATGGGATCTCCTGTGGGTTTCCGTAACATCGCTATACCCAGAGTACTGCTCTTGGACTATTTTCAATTAAAATTGCGTGTTTGGCATTGACTACATTTGAAACAAGACTGGTGGGTATTTTTGTGCAAAACAGCCTACAAATATACGCTTTGCGGCAAAAGCCAGAGCATAGCAGAGCATCTCACGTTCTATCTTAGATTTCTGTGTATACTTGAAGTTGCGTATTTCCTCAAAGCTTCCTCCCCATGGGATTCTCCTGTGGGTTTCCGTAACATCGCTATACCCAGAGTGCTGCTCTACTCAGCATCAGCCATGGCCTACATACACAACGCACTATGTTGGTTTCTTTCTGCTCTTGGACTGAGCGGGCCGCCACAAGACGAGAGCTATTTGTGGCAAGAATTACCAGAAATTCCCCCCACATCAGGGGAGATGATAAAGTATAGGTTGCCTGTCATTACACTCCGAAATGTTGCAGAGAAGGTGATTGAGAGCGAGGAGGATTATGTGTGTGCAGTCTGCTTGAGCTCTTTCGAAGAAGATGACGAAATCCGAGAGCTGTGCAATTGCTGCCACATATTTCATAGAAACTGTTTGGATAAATGGATTGATAACATCACGATACCTGCCCTTCCTGCAGATGTCCTCTGCTTCCACCGCCTCAAAGTGTTGATCGAGATGAACTGTTTTGAAAATTATTTCCTCAAGGTTAGATTGTTTTATTTCTGAGCTTTTTACATAATAAATTTTAAGTTTAGAGTTAGTAGAACGAAATCTTGAAATTCTAAGACTGCATTTAAGAGTGTTGGTCGATCGGGTCAGTCATACAACTGAATCTCATTGAGATAGTGTATTAGACAATTACCTACAGATAGTATATTACAAGTTGGATATAGAAAAATAATTCTTAATTGTAAGAATATATTTTATTGATTAAATTAGAAATTAAGGACATGAAAATTTCAGTATTTCGAATTACAAATGTTTCCTACAAAATGTTAGATTCGGTTGTTTCTGTATTAATCATTTGTTTATCGAAAATGAGAATTTTGTTGTTAGTAGATAAAATGTTGTCATTGTGTAGGGGAATAGGGTAGAGGGGCCAGTAGATGGGTTCAATTGTTAGTATAGTATTTTTTGTTGTAATATATCTTTTTGCAATTTATTTATACTATATATTGTGAATAATTAGTCTACAAGTAAATAAAAAATAATCAAATATTAGTCAAGATGGACCCATACTTCACACATTAGAATTTATGAATGTTGTATGAATGTATAAAAAAAACATAAATATATTTGTAAACAAGTGAAATAAATACCTTTTTGTTTCATACTAAGTATCATAACTAGCCACTATAAGTTTGTCATTTATAAAATATGGTGCTCATTTAAACAAGGTATTGTTGTCATATTGAAAAAACTATTCTTGTGTGTACAACTACTTGATATAATAAATTTAATAAACTATTCTTGTGTGTACAATTACATGTGAAAAGATATAAAATGGTATATTTCTTTGATTTAAAAGTAAGGAATCATAGAGCTTTGATATTAAAGAAGAAAGGGAGGTTTCTAGAATAAATGTAAATAAGATTTGATAGAGAGGATCAAATATTTCTTATGTAAAGTGATGTGTAGGTTATTTATTTTATTTCAAATAATTGTTTAATAGTAAAAATAATATAGTTATTTACACCACCACCGAAGGTGTATCCTATTTGAAGTGAATCAGCCCACTTCTTACATCTGATGCT
>VDFB02368689.1:0-43380 GCA_007258455.2 Sequoia sempervirens | reverse complement strand
CCCATGTTATATAGGGGAAAGTAAAAGCCCATAATCTTTGAATAAAAGGATACAAAGAAGGAACTTTTCATTGAGAGAAGTCTTCAATAGTATAAGGAAACACCCATGATATATTCCAGAGAGTCATAAACTTACCCCATTTGGCGGCAGTAAACAAACAGTGGAGAAACAAGTGATTAGAAGACTCTGCCTCATTCTTGAATAGATAGCATCTATTAGGTATCTGGAATCCACGCTTACAGAGATTGTCAACTGTGAGAACTTTGTTTTGAAGAAGGATACTAAAGAATATATTGACTTTAGGAGTCAGATGTTTAATCCATGCTCTAGCCTAGAAGGGAGAGGGGGATTGAGAAAAGGACAGCAAAAGGACAACTGAAGAAACATAGTAATTTCTTGAAGGGTTATCTATCCAAACTAAGAGGTCATCCTACTAATTCGAACCCATCCTAACAACCAACAAAGATGAGTGGATTGGAGCAAGCTCTGGGCTAAGCTGGCATAAGTCCACCCAACCCCTATCATGCCAATAATCCTTAACTTGAGTTACAAAATTCCTTTTGCAGATATCAGCCCATCTATTAAACCTCTCATTGTTAATAAGGGGATCGCTTAGCAACCATCTATCCTCCCATAACTTGGCATGATTTCCACTTCTTATATTCCATCCAACACCTAAATCCAAAATCTTTCTCCCAGTAATCATATCATTCCAGCATGCTGATCCACGGGGCAAAGATGGAGAGTCCAGAAGTGCCTTAAGAGATCCACAATTAGTGATATATTTAATTTTTAAAATGTCTTTCCATTCCCAATTAGATGAAAAGGACCTCCAGATTTTCTTAGCAAGAAGCATTTTATTCATCATTCTAATCTTTCTTAGACCTAGTCCACCCATCTTCTTCGGCCTAAAGACAAGATCCCATCCAATAAGAGGCATTCTCTTTCTTTCTTCAACCCTCGACCAAAGAAATATTTTTTGGATTTTTTCAATAGCATCAACATATTTAGCAGGGATTTTGAAAAGACTTAGGGCATAAATTGGAAGGTTCTAAAGAGAAGCTTTAAGGAGCTGGATTTTTCCTGCTTGACTAAGAAGATCTCCTTTCCATCCAACAAGCTTTTTACTGAACCTATCCACCAGTGAACACCAAAAGGAATTAGAAGGTTTAAGACCTAAAGGAAGTCCAAGATAAATGGAAGGTAAGGAATCCACTCTACAACCCATAATTATTACTATCTTGACTTGTTTGTGATTAGGAGTGTCAAAAAAGAAAAGAGAACTTTTCAATCTATTGACTGACTGACCAGAAGCTCTCTCATACTCATCCAAAATTCTTTTCAGATTCTTAGCTTCAATCACCATGGACCTCCACATAAGTTAATAGTAATTACATTTGTATTATGTTAGATCTTGTTTTTTAATAATTACATCAAGTTGATTTTTACTAATTAAGTTGTGCAAATTAATTATGAATTCATTTTTTTCCTTTTTCATAGATTTCATTTTTTTTAATTGTTAAGCTTTCGAAATTTTAATATACAAGTTAAAATTTTAGATTTACAATTTTTAATATAGTTTAGTAGCATTTTCATTTTATAATTTTGATTTATATATTTTGATTGCATTTAGTTTATTCTATTTTAATTTTTTTATTGAGATTTAAGTTTCAAATTTTAGGAAAAATAGAGCATGAGAGGTATAGAAGGAAATAAGAGAGACATGGAAAGAGATAGAGAGACATAAAGAGATAGAGATGTAGATTAAGATAGAATGACATAGAGAGAGATGGGCAGAGAGGTGGATTTCCATGGACATGTGCCATCTTTGGATTGTTGGCACTTAATTGTTGATCAAAAACTAGTCTTTGTTTCCCTCTATATCTCTTATTTTTTCTCCCATCTCCTATCTCTCTTTGTAAATTATGTATCTCTTTGTCTCCTCTTTCACTCTTTTTCTCTTTTTTCTCTTGCCCCCTCTCTCCAAATTTTCTATCTTTCCATCCATATCTATTCTCTCTCTTTTTCATGGTCTATATCTCTTTCTACATTCCTCTCTCTATGTTACATAGATTTTACTAATGCGACACCAAAGAAAAATAAATTGTAAAATTTATAGTAAAGCCACATCTTCTCTTCAAAAGAACAAGTTGAATCTACTTTAATTCCCATTTCTTTGATATAAGTAATTTCTAATCTTTAGATCTATTATAATTATTCCAGTACATATGTATGAAGACACCAATGGACTAGAATTTAGCATACTAAGAAATATGAACATTTCATCTCATTACAAAAGAAGGGCCCATTTCTACCATCACAAAATTATATCTCTATCAACTTAAAATTTACAACAATACCACATAGCTTACCACTAAAAATTATTTGGGAAAATTAATTCTATCTCTCTATCTCCCTATCTTTCTTTGTCTTTATCTCTCCCTCTACCTCTATCTCTCTATCTATTTATCTCCATATTCCTCTCACTCTATCAGAATATTTACCTCTCTCCCCCCACTATCTCTAGAAATGTCTCCCTCTCTCTATCATGTCTCTCCCTTTATCTATCTCTCTCTCTCCCTCCCCCTCCCTCACTCCATATTGCAAACTTAACATGCACTTGTTGGTAATGGTTCTTGATTATCTTCCTCATTCAAAGTTATTATTTTAGTCATGATTGGATCCTTCTAAGTGAATTCATAGTTGATTTGAAGCTACCACTTCTAGATTAAGACCTTTGTTGCACAAACAACATCATTTGATAAATGGCCTACTAATTGACCTCGTGTACTACACAAATTTAGACAAAAAATAGACCAAAATTTTCCCTAATTGTCCTTCAACACCTCTTTGGGGTACCCATTGCACACCAAGGTGCAATTTCTAGTTATTTTTTTTATTGTGAATGAAATTGTAATTTTTCACATGTAAAAAGATATGTGCACTATCACTTTCATGTGATGGTATTTTGATTTAAAAGGAAGATCATGGTGCTTTGATATTAGAGAAAAAAGAATGGTTTCTGATTTTGTAGAGAATAAATGTAAATTGAATATTTCTTATGTAAATAATGTGTAGATTATTTTAAACTATTTCAAGTAGTTTTTTATTAGTAAAAAAAAGATAATTATATTTTTGAATATGAATAAAATTATAACTTTTCACATGTAAAAAGATCTTAAATGGTATATTATTGTACTATCACTTTCATATGATGAAAATTTTAATTTAAAAAGAATCACCATGCTTTGATATTAAAGAAGAAAGAGTGGTTTCCCACTTGAGAAGGTAATCAATGTATATTGAACATCACTTATCTAAAATAATGTGTAGGTTGAATTTTAAACAATTCAAAATAATTTTTTATTAGTAAAAATAAGATAAATACTAGCAGTCGCATGCACAAGCATGCAATGATCAACCGATAGGGGGAAAATGGTTATTGGATGGGAAGCAAGAAAGAAACTTGTATTTGTAATGCAATGTGAAGTATAAATATTAAGAAATATTTGCAATTGCTTGAATGAGTTCAAAAAGGGAAAGGATATTAATAATTCAATATGGAATAACGCGAAGTTAGTTTATAGCAGGAGGTGAACGAGGATAAAATTTGTTGAGTAGATTGTAATGAACAATGATGTTTGAAAATAAATTTATATATATATATATATATATATATATGGATAATTAGATGGCTAGATCAATTTATAATATTTAGTTTGAAACAATGCAGCTCCAATTTAGAATATATGTATGTATATATTTATATATATGTGTGTGTGTATACACACACACACACAAAAATCACTTCAACCTCTTCATTTTGCACCTCCTTCTCTTTAGCTAACACTTCCTTAGGAACTTCAGCTTTGATTGGTGTCTCTATATTTTCCACTTTAGGAAGAATTTGGAAATTTTCAACATCAACATTCACTTCCTCATTTTCCAGAACATTTTTAGTATCTACTTCTTCAACATTTACCTTATCCCTTGTCAAAAGCTCTTCCAAAATCTTATTGGTTTCACAAAAAACAACATCAGTGTGACCAATCATGAGTTTATTCAATCTTGTCTTGCTCTTAAATTCCTTTTCGACCTTTTCAAGGAGTGAATTCATCTCCTCTATCGACATCTCCAGACATAAATCAACAAGAATTCTTTTCCTGATGTTCTCTTCTTCTGTTCTGGCACTAAACCTTCTAGAATCCAAAACATTATATGGAATTGTGGGTAAACCAGACATGATTTCAACAAGAACTTTATTGAAAATATTCATATGCTTTATTGTAGCTTCTTCAAGAATTCTTTGATTGGGTTCATCAAAGGTTTCATACCAATCACAGAGTGGCTTGAGATTACCATCTTTCACAACTGCATTCTTAGCTTCCTCAATAGTCATAGTGGGTTTGACAACTTTTTCCTTTTTCTCTACTTCTTCTCCTTTACTAGAAGATTTTCTTTTGTTTAACTTGATAGCCTAAGTCCCAGTAGCCTTTATTTATTTTACAACTTCTTCTGATTCAGTCCCTTCCTCTTCATCTTTAGAAGTAGCTTCATATGTTCTCATTCTTTTATTCTTCTTTCTTTTTATGAAAACCTTGGTTTGAACTGGCTGGGTTGTAGGGGAACTCTTGGTAGATCTAGTGTGAGCAGAAGATGTTCCTAAACTAGCAAACTCTATTTTTTCTTTTTCTTTTGCTACTTCATCCTCATCTCTCTTCTCACTTCTTTCAAATTCTCCACAGATATGCCCATATTTTCTATAAAGACTTCTACTTCTTTTCTTACTCTTCTAGCTATCATAGGTTTCTTCAATTCTAAATGAACCTGCAAGCTTTTCTCTGCATAGTTTCAAAATCTTTCTTCTCCTGGATCCTAAGGTGAACTCAACAAGTGTTCTGCATACATTTTCAAAATTTTCTCCTCTACTTCGTAACCCATAGGCATTATCCAAATTTTTTTAGGATCAACAACTTCCATATGGCACTGATCAATGTCTACCATGAAGCAAATATTATCTTTGCATTGTTCCACGATTGAGGTAGGAATTCTCTCCTTGGCATGCATCATATTCTAGAAAGTTTTAAAGTATCTCCAAAGAATAGTATTTTGGGTCTGACGATCACCCATTCCAAACATGTTCCTTATCTGAATTGCTACAAGCTCATCATTTTTCCATTTCACTTTTCCAATTCTTAGAACCTCATCTAAAGAGTAGAAAATATATAAACCATTTTTCATTAGAAACAAATAAATAGACCTCAGTAAGATAAGAGTGTGAGGACACAATACATTTTTTTTTGGATTCTTAGAATGAATGAATAAAATATTACACATGTACCTATGTAAGAAAAAATATGTGACATTAAAAGCCAAAACACAAAAGCCACGCTCATTATCCACCCTGCCATATTGGCATCATGGAGCCTCGAGGATTCTAGCCCAACCCCTGAGCAAGAAAAGTATGAAACGTCCACAAGAAATTTTGTGGAGTTCCATTATACATCACACCATATCAAAGATGAGGAAAATCTAGTGTTTTTATATATGGTCTATCATTTTGAAATGTTTTTTTGTTATAGTAATTCTGTAAAAAATAAGCATTGTGAATTTGGATCGCTTTTGTATGCTTTAGCCTAGTACATGCAAATAGAAGAGAGGGGTATGTTAGTGGATGGGCAAGCAAGATCAGGAACAAACCATAAAAAATCAGTAAGTATATTGATTAAAACTATATAAATAGTCTAAAACTAGAAATAATCAATAATATTTACAATTGGTTGACCAAATTTATTTATTGACAATGAAAAACTTTTGTACTTATATGTATGTATATGTATATGTATATGTATATGTCTAACCTATTTTATTGTAGATCTATATGATTTCCTTTATAATGTTCCATGTATACAATACATATGTACATATATACACATATACACACATATACATATACATACATGTACATATATTATTTTAGGTTGAATTCTAATTGGAGGGTTTGAACATACATGTGCTCCAAAATGTGCATGAAAATATATTGATTAAGTTGTATTGTTGAAAGAGCCATTATGATCTTCATTCAAGAGAAGAATATAGTAAAAAACGTCACTGACTATTGCTTGTTATATGTGCCCATGTTTCACAAACATATTTTTGGATACACATCTTAGGCATGAAATGTAGATAAAGTAATTTTGCATGGGTATTTTGCATAGATGATTAATTTATTGTTCATGTCTTCTTGTTTTTGATAAAGGGGTAAAATGGGTTTTATAGGGACTCGAAACCACAAAGTTTACAAAGATAAAAAAGGATATTAAAATCCATCAAAATACACTAGCTGCCCAAAAGGAAAAAGACATAGCAAGTAGCAACCAACCGTAACAAAACAAAAAGGTCAAGAAAAAAGGGCCAGCAGAGCAGACAACAAGAAATCAGCCGCAGTTAACCCAGAGTCTTGAGGACAGACTCTGTTTCCGCCTCCAAATTATGCATCTCATGGATGCTCTTTTTAAAGATTTGAATCATCTTTAGAGTAGGGGGAGCCTTTCTCTTCAGATTGGCTCTGGTTCTCTTTGAAATCCCAGCATCCATATCCTGGCTTTTATCATCGGTTTCCTCCAGATCCACCACCAGAGACCCCTATTGGGCTCTGTCTAACCTCTCAGTCATAGCATTAATAATAATGGCGTTGTGTCTGGCCATTAGGTTGTTTTGTTCTGCAACAATTTTGATGGTGTTCCTCATTTTCTCAATCTCAATTTCAATATTTCTATTTTTGTCAACTTGGTACCGAGTTTCTTTACTGAGACCAGGGTCACCTCTATCCTCATTTTTCTTTTCCATTGCAGCAATCTTGGCACCCAGCTCTTCCACCTTGCTTTGAAGGGCCCAATTTTTTATCTTAATCTCATTAATTTTATTGAATGTCCATTTCAAAAATTTGAAATGTGAATCAACATTATTTTTGGCTAAATTCATAATATCTAAGGAGGGGTCCCTTCCAGTATTAAGACAAATTTTATCAGGGTCAAGAGTAATAGGGGAGCCATCTCTAGCAGACTTTTCCAACAAAGGGTTAGCACTTGACTCAAGATTATTGGCACCAGACTCCTCAGATTCAGGGGAATCTTCAAAATAGGATACCGAGTTTTTAGCTTTAGGGTTCTTATCAACAAGACTGGTCCTGAGGGAAGGGCTTCCAGGCTCAAACACAGCACGAGCTTTATCAGAAGAAGGGGTAGGGATTTTTTTGCCAGAAAGGACAACATGCGGGCTAAGGACAGTTCTAGCCGGACTTAAACTGGGCAAATACTCTGAGCAACTGGGCTTAGTGTCATCATCCTCAGAATTAGGGAGGGTTTCCAGATTAGCGGAAGCAGACATATTTTGATAGTTCTCAACAATCAATCTAATTAGCTTTGTATGCAGGATAGGGAATCTTCTAGGGTTTTTCATATGATCAACCAAACTTTTCCTCAGAGAAAAAAAAGGTAATAGGGGAATGAAACCCTTACCTTGTAGCGGAAGTGATTGAGCATAGTGAAGTGGTAGCCATAAACCCTGGTGAAGCGCCCGTCCACCGTAATGTACTCCATGATGACCCGTAAGACCTTTCTCCAAAGGGCTTTTATGGTGTCGGCATCGAACTAGCTATTAGCAATTTTCACAAGATTCAACCTTTCTTTTTCTTTTTTAGGAAATCTGACAATAACGTCGTCTGAGAAAACCCTATCCATAAAGAACTTCCCTTCAGTCAATAAACCCATCACTTCAGCTATCAAATTTTCATTGAGCTCCACATTCCTCCCAAACAGGGTAAGGTTACCATTATTCCAATTTTTCATTAAAAGGTCTGTAGCCGCCTGATTGGAATCATGGAGCTTCTCCAGGAAAGGGAGTAACCCGCCACTTTTGACTTTATTCCAAACCTTAACATTTTTAGTGTGCACCACAAAGCTGTCTAGCTTGATTCTTTTCCTGCCACCTCCCATCCAGGCCAACACAGTGGGGCAGACACAATTGAAATCTTTCCTAAAATTGGCCTCGCCAAATCTGAGAACCCAGAAAGTGTGTGGAGCTTCCTTGCAACCTAAGCCACTGAGCTCGGTCCCATACAATCTAATGATTGTGATGTGATAGATCCAATCTATCCTCATTAAAGGGATGACCTGCCTCTTGTCCATGTAATTTATCATAATTCAATAGAGCATAAACATTAGAATTTAGATCACTAACATTAAGCCAGGTGCACAAATCATTACTCCTAACTCCTTCATTAGCAAAAAAATCGGCAACAACATTGGCTTCTCCATAAGCATGTGATATTTTCACTTTATCAAATTTAGCCGAAGTCAAGATGGCGTCATTAATCCAAGATTTTATTGTCCACTAGGGGGAGACTTGCCACAGAGGTAGTCAATTGTATTTTTGGAGTCACCTTCAAGCCAAAGATTTCTAAAGTTGAGACTTTGGGCTAAATTTATTATGTGAAAAGCACTAGCCGCCTCCACTAAGTGATTGGTTTGGGTGCCAAGAGGAGAGGCCGTCGCACCAAGGAAATTTCTAAAGGAATCCCTTAAGACACCACCACAACCCACTGCCCCCAGGTTACCTTTAGCCGCACTATCAAAGTTAGCTTTGACCCATCCATTAGGTGGTAAAGACCAGTGAACACCCTCTCCATCTTTCTTGTCTTTCTTTGGAGCGCAAGGAAAATCTAGACTAATGTTCCATTCCATAGCAACAATAAGGTCATAGGATGAAATTCCTGCTTTCTTCAACAATCCAACTTTCTGGGGAAAAACCTTAAAATTTTCCTTCAAGAATCTAACAATTTTATCAAAAACAATATCCACATAAGCTTCTATATCTCTATAAATTCTATTGTTGCATTCTTTCCAAAGACCCCAAGCAACATGAGGGAAAGAGAAATCCCATGGATTTTTAGTCGGGGCTTTCCATTGAAGGAAGAAGTCTTCAATGGATGAAGGAAAAACCCAAGAAAGATGCCACAGTCTGATAATTTTTTCCCAAATAGTAGCAGCAAAGGAGTAATGAACGAACAAATGACACACAGATTTGGCCTCCGACTTGCAAAAAGAGCATTTGTTAGGTATTTTAAATCCACGTTTGCAAAGGTTATCAATCGTGAGCACCTTGTTCTAGAGAAGGATCCAAAAAAAATGTTGATTTTAGGGATCAAATCTTTGAGCCAAGCTTTCGACTGAAAAGGAGGTTAGTCCTGAGATGAAGTAATCCTAGCGAAGGCAGATGAAACAGAATAATTACCCGAAGGTTCGTCAAACCAGACAAGACGATCATCCGCTTGGTCAAAGCATAGTCTAATAGCCAGCAAAGAAGACTGAATAGGAGCAAGAGCCTGACTGACAATACCCAGATCCACCCATTTACCATTCACTCTATAGTCTTTCACATAAGAGCCGTAACGAGCCTTGCAATTCTTAGCCCATTCACTAAAGGGATTGGTTTTTAAAAGGGGCTCCTTGAAAAGCCATCTATCCTCCCAAAATCTGGTGTGGTTTCCGCTTCTCACCTGCCAACCAATTCCAGAATCCACAATATTCTTACCATTGATTAGATTAGTCTAGTAGGTAGAACCTCTAGGAAGAAGGTGGGAGTCCTTCTGAATAATAAAGGAATGGTTATTTTCTAAATATTTGCTAGCCAGGATATCTGTCCATTCTCCTGAAGAAGAAAAGATTATCCAGATTTGTTTAGCTAAAAGGATTTTTTTAACCATTCTAATTCTTCTAAGACCTAATCCTCTTGCCTTTTTAGGTTTACAAACCAAATTCCATCCAATTAAAGGAAGTCTTTTTTTTCTTCAACACCCGAACAAAGAAATATTTTTTGAATCTTTTCAATAGCATCAGCAAATTTAGCAGGAATCTTGAAGAGGCACAAGGCATAGATAGGAAAATTCTGGAGCGAGGCTTTGAGGAGTTGAAGTTTTCCCGCTTGACTTAACAGAGCTCCTTTCCAACCAGCAAGCTTCTTGTTGAATCTTTCAACCAATGAAAGCCAAAAAGAGTTAGGAGGTTTAAGGCTTAAGGGTAGCCCAAGATAGGTGGTAGGTAAGGAGTCCACCCTGTAACCCAGAATTCTGGCAATTTTGGTCTGTCTATTATCCGGCGTGTTGAAGAAGAACATAGAACATTTTTTATTATTAATCAATTGTCCTAAAGCTCTCCCATATTTATCAAGCAGATGTTTTAGAGTTTTTCCTTCAGAGACTGACCCATTAGCATAGTATCATCAACGAATTGTTGATGGGAACAAACCAGGTTTCTAGAAGAAGGTTTTAGACTAAGAAGAGATTTATAGTCAACCAACTTTTTCAGATTTCTGCCAAGACTTTCAGCCATAATAGTGAATAAAATGGGAGAAATAGGATCTCCCTGTCTTAGACCTATGGTACTTTGGAAAAAGAGGTAGGGGAACCATTAACCATAATTGATATGGAAGTAGTAGTAACAAGTTGTTCCACCATTTGGATAACCCTGTTGCAAAATCCAAAAGCCTTTAGTATTTTAAATAAGAAGATCCAATCAACTCTATCATAGACTTTTGATATATCGAGCTTTAATAAGAAGCCTTCAGTCTTCTATTCCACTAAGGAATGAATATTCTCATGCACCGTCACAATTGAGTAAAGGATTTGTCTACCAGGGACAAAGCCATTCTATTGAGGAGAAATCAAAGAGGGCAAAAAAGTTAAAAATCTAGAGGTTAAAACCTTAGAAATGATTTTATATATAGAATTACAAAGACTTATGGGCCTAAAAGCCTCAAAATTATTAGCTCCAGGTCTCTTGGGGACAAGGACCAAGAAAGTGGCATTTATTTCTTTTAGGAGACTTATGGAACCAAAAAATTCTTTTACAACATTCACCACATCTTCTCCAACAATCTCCCAAAGCCATTGGAAGAAAAATAGGGGGAAACCATCCAGACCCAGAGCTTTACTCCCATCAAAGGAGAAAACAACCCTCTTGACTTCCTCATTGGAGGGGATAGCAGAAAATAAAGAGTTATTTTCTTGGTTGATTATTCTCGGTATAGTTTCAACTAACTGATCCTAATCATTTTGTTTAATTTCATCATTCGCCGAAAGGAGATGTTTGAAAAAAGAGAAAGCATGCTTTCTAATATCCTCCTCCTCCTCATACCTGATGCCATTCACTTTAATTTGGGATATTTTGTTTATAGCTCTATGTTTTGAATGCAAAAGATGAAAATACCTGGTATTTTTGTCACCTGCAGATAACCAAAGAGCTCTAGATCTTTGCCTCCAGAACTCCTCCTCCTTACCAATTATGTCATGTATATTAGTGAGGATCTCATTCTCTTTTTCCTTAGTGTCATTCAAATATCCCTCCTTCTAGATTTTACATTGAATTTCTCCCAACTCCATTTGCAGATTAGACTTGATCCTAAAGATATTCCCAAAAGACTCCTTTTTCCATTTTTTCAGATTACATTTCACTTCCCTCAGTTTTTTAGCTATTTGAAACATGGCTATGCCAGGAATACATATATTCCACCATTTCCTAATTTCCTCTTTAAGAGAGGGATGAGAGGTCCACATTTTTTCAAATCTGAAAGGGATGTTTTTCTTCTTTTTAATGGGATCTACAATTAAACTGATAGGGAAATGATCAGAGCCAATCCTTGATAGAGCTTTAAGAGAACAATAATAATAAAAACACTAATGATTAGAGATTAAAGATCTATCTAATCTGACCTAAATGAGATCCAACCCCTTTCTACGATTACACCAGGTATAGGAAGCTCCATGTAAATCCAGATCAATCAGCGCCTGATTATCTATGAAATTATGAAGATCCTCTTTGCTCTCCACATTGATCTAGGATCCTCCAGATTTTTCACCATTCATTAAGGGTGTATTGAAATCACCCATTACTACCCAAGCCTCTCTATCAAAAATCCTCCTAAAGGTAGCCAGCTCCAACCAGAAGGATTTTCTCATTCCTTTTCTATTGGGAGCATATATATTCAATTGAATCCAACTAAAATTGTCTCTTATATGTATGAATCTAGTAACAGTATGATTTGTTCCCTCCAAGATCAGATCACTTTTGATTATGTGGCTATTCTAGAAAGTAGCAATGCCTCTAGAAGCACCCATAGAGTTATTACCATGAGTACTACAGTGTTGGAAGAGTTTTACCTTTTCAACTTTCTCCTTTGACATTTTATTCTCCTGAATTAGAAGAATATCAGGCTTGTGGTCTCTAACAAAATTGTGAAGAACATCCTGTTTATGGGGGCTATTGAGTCCCCTGATATTCCAAGACATAATCTTCATAAATTAACAGGGGAATTAAGGCATTCTGGGATGGTTTTCTGAGACCCATCCACTATATCCTAAAAGCTATTCTGCTCTCTTATCTTTTTAGAAGACTTTTTCCCTCATGAGTTCTTTACTACTCCACATTCTGCCTTAGCTTTTGATCTGGTAGAGATGCCACTTGGGGTTTTCCCTAGTTTATTTTTTTCTTTCTTCTTCTTTGATAAGTTCTCTTCTTTATCAGTCTCTTCTTGGCTATCTGACTCTTTGCTAGATTCCCATTCCTTGTCAGTAAGGATCCTTTGTTCCCAAGGTAAGGTGTCCATTTTACCATTCTCATGAGAAGACAAGAGATTACTGGAAAGATCTGCTGCCTGGTCTGGGTTTTCAATGGAGTCCTTGACCACCTCAAAGGAGTTGGGATCTGAAAAATTCGTACCTCCTGGGGGGGAAAGGCCTTCAGAAGACAGGAAAGGGAAAGGGATATTTTTTTTCCAAGGATAAGCCCTTACTAGGAATGTCCTCCAAGCCTGAAGTCTTAACATTTTTTTCTGTTGGTATGGTCACTAGTGGCAATGATTTAGCTTTTTGGTTCAGATCTTCTTCCCTAGATGACAAATCTTCAAAGGAAGCATTTTCCTTAAAGGATAATGTTTTAACAAGATTCATATAATGGGGAACCATAAGGTTTGCACCATTATTATCCATGACCACTTCAGTCTCCTAAGATGTGCTCTGAGTATTAGACTCTTTAATATCCATATCCTGAACATTAATCTCTTTATTTTCCTTACTATCTCCTCCAGAATTTTTTTTTTCCAAACCATTTTTGAAGGGCCAGCAAGATTCTCTTTCTCTGATGTGGCATTTAAGGGACATTTTTTAGTCCAGTGCCCAGATTTCTTGCACTTGAAGTAGGAAAACGAGATGGTTTCAAACTCTATATTCTGCAACCAGGATCCAAGTTTTGACTGGATCTCAATCGAGGAGGGGAGGTCAGCCTCCTGGGAAACCCCCACACATATTCTTGTAAAGACCAATCTCTTTATGGTTGTTGTCATAGTATCAATAGAAAGGAGCTCACCAAAGGAACTCACAATACCATAAAAGATCTCTTCATTCTAGTACTCCAGGGGCAGGTCCGAAAGTCTAACCCAAACTGGGACATTCTCAAAAATGGAATCTGATAGGTCCAAGTTGCATGACCACTTCTTTAGAGCTAGGGAGGATTTCCCTATTACCCAAGGATCCCCACTTCTGACAGCCAAGATGTCCTCTCTGCAAGTAAATTCAAACGTAAAAAAACCCTTTGGAAGAGCAATGACAGAGACTTTACCGTTTGTTCTCCATTTATTTTTAACTAACTCCCTAACCACTTCAATATTTAGTCTAAGGCCCATAAACTTCCCTACTAGTGTTCTTTCCATTAGAGAAATATTATGATCGATTAGCGAATCTAGGATAGAAATACCAAACTTACCTCTATCTGGGGAAGAGATATTTTGCACTGGAGGGAAAGGTGATTTTCCATTTGGTTTTACCCCGAACAGAGAGGTCCAGGGTTTGTGATTGCCTCCAATTCCACCCGTGGTCCCCACTGCATCATTAGCTATCACATTTTTTTGACCGACAGAGGAAGCAACTGGATTACCCGCCGGAATATCCTTTCCACCAGGTTCCACCTGGATTTTGTTTCTGGAGTCCACATCATCTTGATCATCCTTACCTTGCTTATTACTCGATTCTAGCTCCTGATTCGACTGTGATGTCTTCTTGTTATATGTTTCTATCTTCAGCATTATACCCATTATGCAAACTTTAAAGAGATTATCACTATCCTTTGGGTGGAAAAATTGCAATTAAAATGAGAGATTGTTGCAATTTTTTTCCCTTGGTTTATTGTTTTAGTTATCTTTGTGCTTTTTTATGCACCTTTTTAGTCATTATATAGTCTCTATACTGTGTAGAATGAAGCTTTGTGGATGGAGCTCCAGTTGAAACAGATGAGAAAAAAAAAATCATGTAACATATTAATACAAGATTCGAACTACGTTCTTTGGAAATAAATATTGAAGGAAAGTAGAGAAATTGTATAAGAGGTGTTACAGTGAGTAATCCGGTCTCTTTTTATTATTCCTTCTTATATGTTTTTATATTTGATGTTATACCCATTTTGGAGACTTCAAAGAGATTATGGCTTTGTATGGATGGAGAAATTACACCTAAATCTTCTTTCCTTCATCAAAAAATATGGTCACAGTTAGTAATTTGTTTGCCCTTCATTTATTGTTTGTAGTTAGCTCTATGCACCTTTGGTGTTATACCCATTAACATAGGAGAAATTGTAGATTAATATAGGAGTAATTGCATATATATATATATGAAGAGAGCTAGTATGAAAGAATGAATATTTTAGAGATGAAAATAGTTTAGTGGTTGTTACGTGTTATTCTAATAGCTCTTTTACAATTTCTCTATTTGCCTATAATATTTAGTTGCAAGTAATGCACCTCAAATTTTCAATCATGTGTCATCTACCTATGATTCTCAAGTGTTTTTCTAATAGTTCTTTTACAATTCCTATATTTTTTCTATAATATTTAGTGCAAAATAATGTAGCTTAAATTTTGAATTGAGGAGCTGACTGTTACCTAGACTGCTCATGTTCTATCAATATCTACTTGCTCATAACAAACTGTTAATTATTGTAGGTCACCTGTTCAGTTGTCCATGGTGTTAAGGTCTATTTAATGTGGGTTTCCGACCATCTGTGTTTTTCGTGTGATTATTAAGTGTGTTTGAACTCATATAATAGGTACTAGAATGACACTTATTTGGTGCTAAATATGATAGAGAAAAGCCACATTTATTAGAAATGTAAAATATGTAGTAAATAAGAGGAAAACAATGACAATAAACACTGTGTTATGAGGATGTGGAAAGAAGAGTATCATGAAGAACAATTTGTCATGTGGAACTTCAAACAGATGAGGGGAAATAAATATCATGGAGCATATTGATAGAATACATATAACATGTTGCATCCAAACAAAATAACCATGACAATTAACAATTTGTTATAAGCAGCTTAAAATAGATCAGCGAAAAAAGAGAATCATCAAACAATTGGTATAACATAAGCAACCTATGTAACAGTTGCAAGATGTATTAGAATAACACTTTAGAATCATATGTAAATGGGCTATGAACAAGAACAGTTCACCTTTTTCCAAATTTTTTGGCCTTGTTCTCTAGAATCTATAAGTCATTTTACATGGGTGTTGTAGTGTGAGAAAGTATAGTTTGAAATGTGCCACAAAATATAGAATCTGTAAGCCATTTCATATGGCTATTGTAGTGTGGGAAAGTATAGTTTGAAATGTGCCACAAAATATATTGATTGAGTTGCATTGTACAAAGAGCCATTGTGGTGTTGTTTGTCTTCAATATATATATGTGTATATGTATCTGTCTATGTTTCAAAGGATTTTTTGGTATGAAACCAACACCACAATGGTTGTTTAAAAAATACAACTTAATCAAAGTATACTTTCCCACAATGCAACACTCAATATTGCATTTACTTTGTCTACCTGCATTTACTACCCCCCACCTCCATCATACAACAATGACAAAATGCATTAACACTCCTATGAGTAAACACTTACATTTCAACTTCCGCATCTCGAGGACAACAAGTCTGCCACCACCAACCCACGTAATTCCCAAGCTCCACGTCGCCACAAAAGAAACCGATCTGCTCACCACCAGCCCAAACATCTTTGGTGCTGACAAATCCAATTCATGACTGGGCTGATGAAATTCACAGCGAAAACTTGAAAGAAAAGAGCCTGATATGTGTGTGTGTGTGTGTGTGTGTGTGTGTGTGTGTGTGTGTGTTTGTGTGTGTGTGTGTGTCTATGTATGTATATGTGCATATATCTATATGTATATATATAACCTATTTGTTTATAATATTTAGTTTGAAACAATGCAGCTCCAATTTAGAATATATGTATGTATATATGTATATATATGTGTGTGTATAATACACACACATGAATACATATATATATATATATACATATATACAGTGCATTATCTCGCATTCAGTATTATAGAGAAATAGTCAAATTGTAACATATCTATTAGTATAACATAGATACGTATATCTATTTACCTGTGATTCTCAAGTGTTTTTGTAATAGCTATTTTACAATGTGTCAAATGGAAGATCATGTAAAACAAATTTTATATGGAAGTTTAACATATGGAGAGTACAAACTGTAGACCATAGATATGGAGAGTTTCTTATACAGAGCTTCTTCTATACAAAATGCATATAGCAGTAATGATGAACATAGATAACAACAAACAGTAGGAAGAGGGAACGAAGCACACATAGGCTAAAAATGAAAGAAACCAGTCAAAAGGTAGAGGTGACTGTTATGTTAGTTTAAAAATAGAATAAGTAAAATAAAACAATAAAGACCTTGTTATAGGTAGCATCAAAGACATGAGAGGAAGAGAATATCATGAAACATATTAATAGAAAACAAGCAATCTATGTAACAGTTTGCATTGACCTATTGGCTATCTATTTGAATTGTCCACAAGGGTTTCTGTCAGAGCAGTCGTGGCTAGAAATTTTTAGTGTATTTAGGTTTTTTTTTTTGTTAGCTAAAAAAGAAATTGTACGAACATGGACAAATGTAATATGGAGAATAAACAATGTTTATTGTAGTCAAGTACATGTAAGAACCTGTGCATGAATGTATATATATAGCAACAAATATATGGAGGCTATCTAACCATGGAGAAAGAAAAGGATTGAATGTATAGCTCAGGAAAATAGAAATCTATAAAACAAACCTTGTTTATGCTTACAGCTATGGCTGCCTTTCACATACCAATTGTCCAACACATGGGCTTGATATCCTATTCTCCATCATGTTTGCATTGAGGCCAAAATGATATTGCTGCAAAGCAACATTTTTTTTTTAACATATTAAAATATATGTGTCTGGTTAGATGCATATAGAACAACAAGAAGACATTGGAAAATGGCTTACAACAACAATAGGAGTGGAAAAACTATTTGTTGTAGTCCATAATAGATAGGAAACTCTCCATTTTGGTATCCAATCGAGGTGTATGCCAGCTTTGTTGAGTATCCTAGTATGAAACCAACAACACGGTGCATCATTTTAGTATACAAGAAAAACAATAGACATGCTTATACTAGGAAAAAAAAATAACATGTACTACCTTGCGTGGCATCGAGCAACATTGCTGGGGTGGACCAACCACAATGGCGTGGAAAACCTACCACTGTGATTCTGCTGAACAAGGTGGCCAGTTTCATGACAAGGAAAACACACGGCCAACAACCTTGGCCATTGTTGTAAACAGGGACAAGAAACCCATCGCAAACAGCATGGATTTTTATCATAATTGAGGAAAACAAAAAGCAATCTAGAAAAAACTATATATTTTTGAATGTAATATATAGGAAGAGTGAAAGAGTGAGGTGATGGAAAACAAGAATTTTGTACATAAACATTTGCACCTAGTTGAATGAAATAAAGCTAGTAGAAAAGCTAACAAGAAGAGATAAGAATTTGTGGAAGAAAATTATGAAGCAAAAATGTCAAAACTTAGGGTATATAGGCAAAGAAAATAGAAAAGACAACATGGTTGTAGAATTTTAAACTTATTAGTCAAATAACACAAGATTTTTTTTTAGAGTGTTATGTAGAGTATGTACATATATAGTTTAATAAACTGGAATGTTCAAAACACATTATTGACTTATAAAAATTTTGGGCTCTACTTATTGCTCGTTAGAATCTCTATGCACCATTGACACTTGAAGTTGTTTGTATCTGGATATGTATTAATTTGTAAGAGTTGCAATTGTATGTGTAGAGTACTGCATGTTAAAATCGGTTGAAAGATTATTTTAGGTATGCTGATAAAGAATTGACATCATGCAATTTTAAAAAAATTGGACGAACATGGATAGATGGAATATATAGAAGAGTGTATTCTTTTGAATTCCATTTAAAAAAAGTATGACTCAAAAAATTGTTGAAATGGGAAGTTAGCAGATTAATATTTTTGGGTGCATATTTGTATATTGAATTTCACAAAAACTATATTGCTGAAGGTAGAGAAGATAGTAAACAGGAACAAAATTATCTTCAATATGTAAAGCTAAACAGGATGTAAAGCATTGAATAAAGTCTT
Organism: Sequoia sempervirens; assembly: GCA_007258455.2. Taxonomy (NCBI): domain Eukaryota; kingdom Viridiplantae; phylum Streptophyta; class Pinopsida; order Cupressales; family Cupressaceae; genus Sequoia; species Sequoia sempervirens. The sequence continues at coordinate 24,794 of VDFB02368689.1, read as the reverse complement.
GTGCTCTGCTTATTCTTTCCAAATATCTTTTTCCATGTTTGGCATTATACCCATTTTGTACAGATTATTACATAGTATGGTTCTATAAAATTTAGCTTACAAATCCTTGAAAAGAGGATGATATATAGTTTGGACCAAATGCAATAGTAATTGTTCCAGAGCCTTTTCTATAAGCCGGTGCATGAGATGGTGGCTGAAGCATTTGGCAGGGGTTAGATTTGTTCCAACCACACCTCTTCACTACGACGTCTAGTAGTGTATTTGTTTTTGCTAAGCCTGGAGTATCTTTAAAAGGAGAATGCTAGATCAATGCAGAGTCTTTCAATTGATTTAACACAAGAGATAGCTATAAAAGTCAACCCTTGCCTCTCTTTGCTATCTATGTTTATAATTGCTCTATCCAATGTTAAACCTTGTGCTTTATGTATTGTGATTCCCCGTGCCATGGTGAGTGGGATTTGTGTTCAACTACCCCAAGTTATAGCTGGGATGGGGATGTCTCTTGGGTTTTCTAGGTCCCATGGTGGGCTAATGCAATTTTGGAAGCAAACAACAACATAGTCAGGTGGATCTGGCGGTTTACAATGTGCATTGTACATGATAGCTATAACAAGACCAGGGATCCATTGACGAGGCCGACTTCAATCCATAAATTTGTTGTTAGCATCACTTGTTCACCAACACAAAGTAGCAGTTCAGGGAGAAGCTGGTCATCATCTCCATGATTAGGTGTTTATTGTTCGAGCAATACTAATGGCTATGGGAAGGTTTAACTATTTGATCATTTTTTTGTTGTGGAACACGACTAAGTCATTTGTGGTGAACAAATGTGTGGCAACATCAAACTATTTGCTTTCTATGGTTGAGAGAATTTTATTTGTTTGTTTCATAGGCTCTTTTCAATCATCGTGGAGAGCCTCACCATTTCTTATATGGAGAAGAATTTCCTAAAACTTTTGCTGGGAAGGGCTATCTCCTTTTTGGAAAAAAATAGTGTCCAATGTGACAGAGACTGTGAAAGTATGCCATAAGGTTACCGTCGATGATCGTGAAGTATAAATAGGGGTATCCATGACAAGTGGCAACTGGGAAAGATCACCAACAAGGATGATGGAAAAACCACTGAATGGATCCCTTTGGTTATCACGGAATGCTTAGCACGATTGACTATCTATTTTCAGTAGCAACTTAGGGCCTAGAAAACTCATTTCATCTATCAAAATGTATTGAATATATTTAAATTATTCTTGGAATATTGTCAATGCTTGACCTTGCAAAGGATTCATATCCTTTATGGGGATTCAGAGGGTTGTATGGATTGTGGAGGCACATATGTTGTATGCAACAACACCTGTGGGGGCGAATGTGAGCAATGAGCTATTGGATCCAGTAGTAGACGTGTTTATTTGTTGTCTAATGGAATTTATCAAAAATGATTTTCTAGTGCTAGTTGTCCCTTGAATGATCATGAAGAGAGGGCCTTTGGGGAAAGGTTGCATGTGATGGGACTGGATGATTTCAAGAGCCAATTGTTGTTTTGGTGAAAGCTGATTAGATGATTTATTTACAGGAAAAAAATGTATCATATTTTTCTCATGATGTGCCCTGGCTGATGGTATGAACTACAAAGCAATATTATGAAGCTATTCAGGCACATGGTTTGTATTCCATGAATGGTTCATATCATAGTCCCACCTACCCAATAGCTGGAGTTGATTTATACTGAAGTTATTAGTTGCACTGAGCTTAGAGAAAACTTCCCAGTCCTATTGATCCATAGAACGTCAATGGTTCAAATCATTAGTATCACTACCACGTTCTTCTTCAATCATGGATGCAAATGGAAGTCTATTAACATGCCAAGGATGATAACCAGTTATTTTTAAAACTTTCAAATTTTGTATGATCTCTTGTTTGGAAAGACCTATATCTATTTGTATGTTTCATAAAGATTTGTATAACATAAGTTCAGTCCAACAAAATATCTCAAATATTTTTGCATCTTCAATAGGAACAGTCTTGAACAACGGGTACACAAGGACAATTTCAAACTAGTGTCTCAATTTCCATTTAGCCTTTTTGCACTGCTCGGAATGTGTATATAAGTGGATTGAGTCAATTAGGGATACACTAGCTAGCTATGGAGGCCTTTACATATAGCAATGAATATAATTTGTTGGTAGGTCTTCATCAGTGTCATCTTTATTTATACGGAACCATGATTTTTTACCAACATTGAAATGAACATATTGCTAGCTTGAAGTGAGAAGAGGCAATTTTTGCAACATATGGCACATTTCCTATGTGGAGATGTCACCCTCCACAAGAATATTTATCATGAATTTTTGATATGTAAGTAGTGCTCTATCCTCAACTATATTTGTATTTGCAAGTCTTTTCAACATATCAAGATAATTTTCTGATTTCTTCTCAGATTTAGCTACATATTTAGAAATATAATTTAAAATGATTTTCCTAGAAACAACTGGTTGGCATTCAACATTGGCACGCTAGATTGCAAGCATGGGTGGGCTATGAATTCATATTTAGGCAATCACCATTTCTTGTTGGCTTGTAGGATTTGTTAGTCTCAACATCAGATGTCAATGTAGAGGTAAGTTGTTGTTGCCAAGGTGCTTTATACCGACATTGTAATTGCTCTCATTTTTTCCTAAAAAAAGTATATTCAGAGCATTTTGTGTGCCTTTGAACTGTATTTAGCAGCTCTTCATAATCTATGATTGGATCACTAGAAAGAATTTGGCTTGTGGAAAGCAAGCATGAATTTTCTTCAAAACAATCATACATTTTGAGCAATTTTTGTGCAAGGCAACTTGGATTCCAAGCTGAAACATATCTATCATAAAAGAGCCTTGCCATGGTAACATCATGGTCATTGGACCAATCAAGAGTGTCCATGTTGGGGGATTTTGGAAGCCATAAAAATACATGGACATGTGCAGAGCCATGATGCTACCATTCATATCTATACCAGTAATCTTTTGCATGCAAAAGATTTTCAATCACCTCTTCACAGAAAATTGAGAATCTATGATGGAGATATAAATACGTGATATGTGGATTTTGGACAACACTATCTGTTAGTGTCTTTATTGAGGGATCCATCACCAATCAATCCATAAAAGAGAAAACATTTTGTAGGTCAACCCATTTTGTGTCTGCACAACTTAAAGTGAAAAAAAGGGTAGGTGTACCAAGTTGTTCAATCATTGTAGAGAGTTGGACCCAACAAGAGTTCAAAAAAGAGCGGGTCTCGTGCAACGATGCACCAAAACACATTAGATGCTCAACTATCTGGCCATCAGTGGCAGCTTGAAAGCATTCACGTAATGCAGACAATGACCTAGGGATTTTGTTTTCTAGGTCCGCTCTAACAAAGACAAGCATTTTTCTAGCTACGATGTCTTATTATAAAATTGTAGAGGAAATACCTAAACCTGACATGTTTTCCAAATCTATTGTCAAAATATCTCATTAAGTGGAGGGAATATTCATGCTAGTGGATTTGAACATTCCTCGGTTAGAGGGGAAGTGCTGCTCCAGTGGGAAACAATGTTGGAAAGGCCATTGTAAACAAACCTTTAGTGTTGTATTCATTAACAGGAGATGAGCTAATTTTAGGCCAACACAAAATATTTTGGTCTTTTTTTTTCAATTTGCAATACCTATTTGATTGCTTGGAGCTCTGGTTTAGCATTTGGAAAGAAAGGGATAAATGATGAAAATTTTGAAGAGCCATTTTCATCCTGAGCATCATTTGTTGAGCCAGTTGATGGCATTAGGTCTTCATCGGAAACTTGCTCTATTGTATGCAAGAAATTGGACACGTCAACAACAACATCGTGAAACATATTAAGAGAATCAACATCAATCTCAACATCATTGTAATATTTGTCATATTGAATTTTTTATTTCAATGCATCCATGACATGATGTTTGGGTGATCCCACAAAGCTGGTTTACAATTTCTGGGAGCAACTAATTTTTGTTGAAATCACATATTTTCTGAAAATATAATGATTTAAGCCTTAAAAGGTTCCATTTAAAGAATTCTAATTTAAGAGGGTTTGATCAAACTACCTTAAATCAAACCCCCTTGGATAGAACCCCGCTAGTTTTAAACCATACCTATAACAGAGTCTCCTTTACACCTAGCAAAATGCTGATAAAAAACCACTTTTGATTTACCTTTTAGGGGATCAAATGAATTCATTTAAAATTTTATTTTTGCAAAGTATGTAGTCCTTATTATAAGCTTCCCAAAAAGTATAATTTTAAATAAATTTAATTTTATTATTATATTTATTTTTTATTTCTCATGAATGTAGGTTTTTCCTGAAAATCAAGCTCTGTTCTACATATGTTGAAAAATAGCAAATTATTAAAAATAAAAATAAAAAATATTAGTGCACCAGATATGTCCTTGATCCAAAAAGAAAAAAAATGAATTTTGATACATAAAAAAAAGTTACGCGATTATACGGTGCACTATGTCTGAATTATAATTGGTTTGAATTTGAAACTTGATTAAAGAAAAAATGTTCAATAAAAAACTATCTAACCAAGTGGAAGCACTAGATATCAAAGTTATAAATCTAAATTCAAAAGAATTAGAATTTTATCCTTCATGGAAAAAAAGTTATGTGTTATACGGTGATCACTTTTAAAAATGTTGTTTTAAAAAAAAAGTTTTCGAGGGAGATGGAAAAAGAAATGCAATCTGATTCCAAAATTTTTGAAAAAGATATATTTAGAATCTATAGAATTTTTTTTACAAAACTCTAGTTTGTATCATCCTCAAATTCCTCACGGTTTAGCCGCTATAGGTGCCTGAAAGTGAAGATTTAGTTAAAAAAAATTATTTTAGTGTCTAGTTTGGCCAAAAATTGTAAACCACTATTGTGAGATCACCTATTTATTAACATAGCAATGTTAATTACCACCTTCAATAGTGGTTCAACGTACTATGACAACCTCAAGGTCTTGTAAGTGGTGTGGTAAAAAATTTTCTATGCTTGAGATATCTTGAGGAAAGCTTATCGTGTGACCACTATATTTAAATTGACCTCCTCTAGCATGGGACACTTGAAAAATTGGAGCCACCCTAGCAATAAGCATTTCTTCAACCTATGTTATCTTTTTTAGCAACAATGGTTGTTGGCCTGGGTCCATGCCATTTACAGAGCTAAAGCGGTGGGTGCCTTTTTTAGAATAGCATCTTACACATATTGTTGTTGACCCCAAAATACGAGTGTGCATCCTTATGTAGCTTTCTCTACATATCTGAAAAACAGAAAGGTTTAATAGTGCATCTATTCGGCGTCGAAATCATTTCACCATAGAAAGGTAGCAATCATTGAATATTTATTTCAAGCGTTGTTGTTGGCCTGGTGTAGCAGGGGGATTGCTTTGAAGTTTTCTATAAGGGGTGGCATCTACCATTGCCAATGGGTACTGTGAGGGAAGATTGGTAGCAGGCAGAGCTGTAGTTGTGCACAATGCAACTAACCTTTGCTCCATGTATTTTTTACGACACTTCACACAAATTTCCTCTCTATGTTGGCTATAGTACAAATGGTTCCGTTGCTATTTTTACCCTTTCTAAATTCAACAAGTGATTGGGTTGTGGAACTTGAATGCACAAGCACAGCCTAGGAGTATACATATAAGCTGAACCATATTAGCATATATGAATATACATGTATAACCATAGATATATTTAAAGTAGTAATTACACATAAATATGTAACAAAATATATGTGTATCCATGTGTATATAAATGTATATGTATACATGATCACAACATGAATAACATAGTTTGAACATTGCAATATATAAAAATATATACAAAAGGATTTTATAGTTTTTTGTGTCAATCATTTCCACTATTTCACTATTGTTACATTTCCTGTTTAAAAGAATACAATGACGAAGGAAATTATGGAACACCCACGCAAAATTTCATGGAATTTCATCACACATCACACAATAACAAAGTACGGGGTAATTTGTTGTCTTCATATGTGTTCTATCATATTCTACTCTTTCGACAATACAACTTAATCAAAGTATACTTTCCCACACTAGAACATTCAATATTACATCCACTTGAACTGCCAACACCTCACAACAATGACAGGATGCATTAACACTCACGTGAGAAAACACTTACCATTTAGTTTCCACATATACATATGCATATACATACACATACATATACATATACATATACATATACATATACATATACATATGCAAATGCATATGCATACACATACATATACATATACATATACATATACATACATATACATATACACATACAACAATGACAAGATACATTAACCCTCACGTGGGAAAACACTCACCATTAACCTTCCGCATATCAAGGCCACCAACTCCACCACCGCCAACCCACATAATCATAAAACTCCACTTCACCATTAAAAAGCGAGGTCAAGTCACCGCCAACCAGGACATGCACATATACATATACATATACATATACATATACATATACATATGCATATCCATATGGATACACATGCACATACACATACATATACATACACATATACATATACATACATGTACATATACACATACATATACATACATATATACATATACACATATACATATACATATGTATTTGTGTATATATATATATATATATATATATATATATATATATATATATATATATATATATATATACATATACATGAAGGGGATGATTTTATATGTTGGAAAATATCAATCCTTATCTCCCTGCAAATCTATATGCTTTGTCAAGTCCACCCATGTGTGTATACACCCTAAAGCAAAGAAAATTGGAAATTGTCAGTGTTTTCATTCAATGCTTGCCTATCCACATGTTGACTTAAGCCTACTTAGGCATGGAATTTATTGTGCAGATATTTTTCCCTGATGATACTTTCCTGATATTTTTGCTAATAGTTGGATATTTCTCCTTTATAAGGAGACCTTTCATTGTCTATCAAATGGATCAATATTATGTAGTTTATTGATAGGGCTTGCTGTAAATGTCTATAGTTTTTGTAAGTTTACATGGTATCAAAGCCATGCAAGATTTTAGCAAGCCGTAAGTTGGTTTAAACTGTTGTTTTTGTTTAATTCTTTGCAGACATCTCAATTTCCAAGGATCTTGGTGTTGAATTCTCTGCCTCTCAGTGTGTTAACCGTAGACCATCTTGTTTCATCTTCAAACTGAGGTCATCTCTATGACTTGCTGGGAATCATCCATTGGAGACAAAAATACTCCTTGTAGGCCATGATTTAGTTGAGAGGTCGTGTAAGATTTCTTGGGCCCAAGCTTTCCTATTGACAGTTGACTGTGAAGATACGTCCCCTGTTTTGCTACGTACAGCTGCTCATGAGCCCCCTTTCCATGCCATGATTTATTATGGGGGAGGTGCGTTTATGTTGCTCAGACTTGTAAGCACTCCCATCACGCCCATACTCCTATGCATGCATTTCTGTTGGCTATATGAAGCAATCTTCTAGACATCTGCAATCTTCTGGAAAGAAGTTTAGTTTGCTTGAGGGCACGGTTTATTCTAAATCAAAGAACCCCTATTCCTAGCACATGTGGAGACCCTTGTTCCTTGCTTGTGTTGAGGATTCTATCCTTTGTTTGTGAATCCTCTACCTCTGTCTAGTTTTTCCCATACTTGGCATTTGTAACCTGCGTAGGATCTCATTGGTCACCCATACTGACTCTTGTGTTGTAGATTTGGTGTTTGATTTGCAGATTGGGTCCTCCTTCATCCCATGCATAAACCGCCATGCCTTGTATTCTCCAGTGCCCACTTCGTTCTTGCATTGTGATCTAGTGAAGGATGATTTTTTTCTTTTCTGTGAAACTATTTTTGCAAAAATGCGATTTAATTTGGTATTGCAAATCTCTGCAGATCATTACGGAAGATTGAAGACCCGCTACATAGTGTTTGCTGACTAAAACATCGAAGAAGGAAAAGTGAAATCTGCCATCAAGGGAGGTTGGTTTTGATTGCCAGTGATGAAGTGAAGAATATGCATGACTTCAAGAAGTTGAATAGGACAAGAGGCGGTGCCCAAGCAGCTAGTGTTTTCTGTCATCAAAGGTGAAGGAGATCTGAAGTAGAATCCCCCACAATTTCCTCCATGTTTGGCATGTTTTGGAAGAGGAAGGGCGCGTTTCCTTTCTTCTACGAAGGCACCTCTAAACACATGATGAGAGGCTCAATTTTGTGTTGAAGAAGTCGATTGAGGGTAGAGACTGCATGGGAGTCATTCAATCTAGGTGGACTTTAGACCTCTATTCTACTATCACATGTTGACCTTCAAGCATATTCTTTTTCTGTAGGCATGTTTCTGTGTTTGGGGGCTACGTATTCCTTGAAGGAACTTGTGGTCATAGCTTGGCTTTGTTTTTTGAAAAGAGATTAGGTGCGATTTGTATTGTGCAGGTCGATTATTTGCCTCTTTGTTTGCATTTGTAAAGAGTGGAAATTATTATTTGTAATTACTTTTTTGCTATAGCTCAAGCTTTGAGTTCTTTTTTTGTAAAAGTTTACTTTTTTTTTCACCACGACCCATGGAGCACAAAATTGCACTCATCTTATAAAGTGCCTATTTGTGTCTTTTTTTTTCGGGTTAGTTACAAGCACTCCTATAAAGTGCCAAATTGGGGAGGGAAACAAAATAATCAAGGCGGGTCTTATATGGTTCACTTTCACATTTCCTCGAGAGGTGGTTGTGTATTGTGTTATAATTTCACTTCTGCACACTTTTCTATCTTTTCTTTTCCGCATTTCTTCAAAACAACTATCTTAGTAAAAGTAGTATGGAATCTAGTGTTATTATAGTGCCCTTAACACCTTTCAATTATCATGATTGGAAGGTGAAAGTAATTCTTGTGCTTAAGAACAAAGGTTTATATAGGGTAACTATGGGAACATAGATAAAACCTAATGTAACTAAAGACAAAGAATTTTTTTTTAATAAGTGTGATCAAGCATTTGGCTTTCTATGCTTAAATTTATCTCTTGATTTGTTGTTCAATGTTGAGAACTTAACAACACCCAACCAAGTTTGGGAAGGTCTTGACAATTTTTTTGGGAAAATAGATGAACTTAGAAGCTATGAGTTGGAAAATAAACTCTTAGGTCTCAGTCCTAGGAATTTTTCAACTTTACAAGACTTTTTTACTAAGTTTAAATCCTTGAAGTTGGACTTAAAAGATTGTGGAATTGACAAGAAAGAGGATCAATTAATCCTTTATGTACTTTCCAAGCTAGGTCCAGAATTTTCTATGTTTGTATCAACTTTCTACTCTACTAAAAGGGCTCTTGGAGCCTCATGGTCAATGACCACACTTGATAACTTCATTGCTGACCTCAAAAGAGAGCAAGAAAAGTTAATTCAAATGGGTACTTTGAAGTCTACGAAACCTCAAGCCCTACTTGTAGGGAATGAAACGCTACAAACTTCAAAAGGGGAGAAGAAGAACACTAAAAATGACAAGCAAGTTAAGAAAGAAAATAAAATTGACAACTCCAAAAAGGACCCTCAAGGTAAAAAGAGAGTTACATGCACCTTTTGTAAAAATCTTGGACATGATGAACAACATTGCATGAAGAAAAAAATTGAAGTTCTACAACAAATTATCAAAAATAATAATATAGGGCTACCTGATTCTATCAAGGCATCTTCATCAAAGTAAGATAATACTAAGGACAAAGAGAAATCAAAGGGAAAAGCCTTAGTTGCTAAAGCATCTTTATCTCCATCATGGATTCTAGACTTTGGTTTTTCACACCATATGGGTTCTTCACAGGTTGTCTTTTCATCCTTAGAACCATCAAGTATGTCCACAATCACCTTAGGTGATGATACTCCAACATTGGTAAAAGGGAGAGAGTCTGTTGAAGTTGAAGGAGGAACATTTTCCAATGTTCTAAGTGTACCTTCACTTTCAACTAATATTCTTTCCGTGTATCAAATAACTCATTTAGGGAAGGGCATGAGAGTATAGTTCTCTCTAGATTCAGTTGAGATAAGAGAATTACAAAGCAACAATTTGGTAGCAATAGGAGAAGCAAATCACCAATCCAAATTATATGCCTTCTCCAATTTTTCCACAGATATTTCTCCAAAAGCACTACTAACTCATTCAGATGAAGTTAGCAAACTATGGCATGAGTGGTTTGGCCATCTTAACTACCGCTATCTTGAACAACTATGTCAATAGAATATGGTTAAGGGATTACCTAAGGTTAAATTTTCTAAAGGTCTTTGTCAAGGTTGTGCACTTGGCAAGCATCCAGAAGCAAAATTTGGCAAAGGTAAATCAAGGAGGGCAACACAAGTTTTAGAACTTGTTCATAGTGATGTTATAGGGGCTTTTCCCCATCCATATTTTACAAAGGCTAGATATGTTCTCACCTTCATTGATGATTTCTCATGTTTTACATGGGTCTGCTTTCTTAGAAAAAATTAGAAGTGTTTGAATATTTTCAAGATTTCAAAGCTCTTGTTGAAAAACAATCAGGGAAATTCATCAAGGTTCTTCAAACAGATAATGGGAGAGAATATGTCAACAATAGTTTTGAGCAATTTTGTGTATTAGAGGGGATATACCTACAATGAACAGTTCCTTATACCCCACAAAAAAATGGTGTCACGAACGTAAAAATAGATCTTTAAAAGAGATGGAAAATTGTATGATTCACTCTAAGGGCCTCACACCATCATATTGGGCACATGAAATCAATTGTGTATGTTACATACAAAATAGAGTTCCACATAAAGCCTTAAAGGGTATCACTCCCTTTGAAGCTTACATAAAGGATGGAAACCAGCAGTTGATCATTTTAGAATTTTTGGCTCGCATGACATGGCACACATTCCAAAAGAGAAACACAAGGTTATGGATCCACAAACCAAACCTTGCATCTTTGTGGGATATCCAGATGGTGTAAAAGGATATCGCCTACTCCACCCTACCAAACATGAGTTGTTTATTAAGAGAAGTGTTAAGTTTCAAGAAACATCTCCTGAAACTACACTTGACACTTCTCAACATATTGTGGACTCTTTAGATCCTGATTATAGTACTGATGATTCAGATCATTCTTAGCAGATTCCTAGTGTAGTATCTTCTTCTTCTAGTTCTCACAGTGATGAGGGTTCATCTTCATCTAGTTCAGGGATTGCATTAGAAGTTGATATATTTGCACTAGACTCACCCATATCTCACACTATACATAGGACAGATACAGGGGTACAAGATTCAACAGATGATAGACTGATTCAAGTAGATTTTCATGGGGGGCCACATGCCTTCTTTGCTTCAGTTTCCAATCCACAAACATTCAAAGAGGCATTGGGCATACCAGAGTGGGATATTACTATGGATGAGGAATATGATTCCTTGATTAGAAATCACACTTGGGATTTGACTTCACTTCCTAAGGGAAGGAAGATAGTTTGACGTAGGTGGATATATCGAACTAAATTTTCAGCAAATGGGTTAGTTGATAAGTACAAAGCACGATTGGTAGCCAAAGTTTTTTTGCAAGTTGCAGGCATTGACTATATAGAATCCTTTGCACCAGTTGCTAAAATTACTTCCATCAAACTCACACTTGCTATAGCCGCATCACATGGATGGAATGTACAACAAATTGATGTGAAGAGTTCCTTTCTTCACATAGATGTTAAGGAGGAAATCTACATGGAACAACCACCATGTTTTGTTCAAGATTCATCCTTAGTTTGTAGACTTAAGAAAACTCTCTATGGCCTTAAACAATCTCCTAGAGCTTGGTATGCCAAGATGTAATCCTACCTCCTATCTTCAGGTTTTACTAGATGTCATTCTGATCCTAATGTGCATCTACTGTGGCAAGATGATTCACTTTTGATACTAGTTCTATATGTTGATGATCTTTTGATTACTGGGAGTACTTCATCTGCCATTTCAGCAGTGAAGACATCACTTCAGGATAGATTTGACATGACAGACTTGGGTTTATTGCACTACTTTCTTGGAATCGAGATTTCATAGTCAGCCTCAGGGATTACTCTTGCACAACCCAAGTATACTCTTGATCTCCTTGCACGGTTTCATATGACTACTTGCAAACCATCTCAGACTCCCTTTCTTTCTGGAGTCAAGCTCAAGACTTCTTGTACTACATCATTGATTGATGTTACATTGTATCGACAACTTGTTGGTAGTCTTATATACTTGACTCATACTAGGCTAGACATTGCCTATGTAGTAGGCATGGTTTCGAGATTCATGTAGAAACCTCATGAGCTACATTGGAAAGAAGCTAAGAGGATCCTTCACTATCTTCATGGTACTCTTGGGTTTGGGATTCACTACAGAGTTGGTTCAACACTTGACTTGGTTGGCTATATAGATTTAGATTGGTCTGGTGACACTAAGCATCGTAAGTCCACTTCAGGTTACAACTTTTCACTTGGTTCAAGTCCTATTAGTTGGTCTAGAAAGAAGTAGAATGCTATTGCTCTATCATCTATAGAGGTAGATTTCAGGAGGGATGTTAACTCCGCTACTGAGGCTATATGGCTTCAAGGCATTCTTTTTGAGTTTGGTACTCCTTTCAGGTAGCCTATAGTCATCTGTTGTGACAACCAAAGTACTATTCAGATATGCAGGAATCCAATTCAACATCAATGAACCAAACATATAGAGATTCATATGCATTACATTCGAGAGTTGATTCATGGCCAAATCATCGACTTAGTATTTTTCCAATCTTCAGAGCAGGTTGCTGACATCTTCACCAAACCCTTTACTGAGAGCAAGTTCATTCATCTACGAGCTCTTCTTGGCATGTGTTCTATATCAAAATCATCATCATCCTTGGGGGGAGCTTTCTAGTCTTCTCCACTTCTCTCTCTTTTTTGAGGATAGTTTTTTTTCCCCCTAGGTTTTCTATCTTTGTTTTCTAAGAGAGATTGCATTGTACATGGGTACCTCACCAGGCTAGTAGTTGTGACCCATTTTATCCATGCCCACCTAAGTTATGCTTAAGGGGGGGTGTCAGTGTTTTCATTCAATGCTTTCCTATCCACATGTTGACTTAAGCTTACTTAGGCATGGCATTTATTGTGTAGGTTAAATATCTCATGGAATTTATTGTGTAGGTTAAATATCTCCTGATATTTTGTCCAGCTGATATTTTCCTAATATTTTTACTCATAGTTGGATATTTCTCCTTTATAAGGAGACCCTTCATTGTCTATCAGATGGATCAATATTATAATGCAGTTTATTGATAGTGCTTGTTGTAAATCTTTGTAGTTTCTGTAAGTTTACAGAAACAATTACACCCAATTTTCAACAAGTTTAACAAAAAGGGAATTTATACTTACAAAATCAGTATCTGAAGGCCGGTGGTTTACACCCTCAGATCCAAACTCCACAATAGGAACCATGGAAGATCTAAAAAAATAAATATTGGGGGGCTCTAGACATCCATCCACTAAACTTGATTCCATGAGATGGACACCCTGACACACAGATAATAATTAATACAATTCTATGGTGGGAAAAGTTGGAAAAAAATCAAAAGGGTTTCCACTAGTCGTGGACTTGGATGCAGACAGAGGTTGTAGCAGAGTTGTTGTTGAAGGGATTTTGACTCGCACCCAGGCTAACACGAAGAGGAAGGCCCCTGCATCTCCACATATGGTTCAAATCCTCAAGCAGGGAATACAGGATATGAGTGAAGTTGAAAAGGAAGCTGAGGAGCTGTTGAACATCATGGAGTAGTGTTGTTGTGGTCTTCTCTGGCTTTTTGGCAGTCCTTTTTTGGACCCTGTTGTCTCTTTGTTGTTGTCGTTTCTTTTTGGGACAGTTGTCTGTTTACTTGGACTTTTTTTGCTCTATCTTTGTATGTTTAAACTTTGTGGTTTTAGGTCCCTGTAAAACCTATTTTTTCCTTTTCAAAAACATCCCAATGGCAGTTGGTAGATAACTTAGAAATATCGATCTATAACCATTCTAGTTTTAAAACTTATCAAACAACACGAGATACAAGAACAAGAATATAAACACTTTTAATAGTACCAAAACACCAGGGGATACATCAACAAGAATATAAATGATAAACAATATCGATATATACCTATATGTATCTATTTATCTTTGAGGTTGTTTATATATGCATAAATGCGGTTTATTATTATTTTACTATATTTCTACATATAGCTATATGTAGATATTTGTATATGTTGTGAGTTGGTCCTTTCACACTTTCTTAACAAAACAATAGGCTATACAACAATAAGACTAGAAATGATTAAGTACATATATTCATTGAATCTCCCCTTTCTCTCCACATTTAAAAACACACACACATAACCAAATATATATATCCATATGTACACAGTATACACCTAGTTATATACACACTACTATATCTAAATAGATGTGTATACCATACTTTTTCCTCACTATGTAACTCATCCCCTTGAAATTTATGAAGAGAGAAAACATCAAAATTGAATTTTCCATTAGTTTTCTAGCTAAGAAGGGTACAAATTCAAACCTTTTATTTCCTATACGATATTTTCCACTCCAAAGTAAGGAATTACTATATAGTGAACAAAAGGTTTGAATTCGTAGCCTTCTCAACTAGTCAATTGAGGGAAAATCCAGTCTAGATGTTTGCTTCCTTCATAAATTTCAAGGGGAGGAGTTATTAATCCACAATTTTTCCTATGTTAATGGTTACAATGCAAAATATACATATTATTGGCTCCATGTGGTATCTGCACAGTGTACAAAGTGAAGGCAAGCAAAGGGAAAAAACTATGCAAACCAACAACATGTTTTTAACTTCAGAGCTTATTAAAATATATACACCACAGGGGGACTCCTGGCCACCTTCGAACACAAGCAGAATGGGAAATGATTGCTTGTGTCGCTGGACAATGGCAATCAAGATGGAAGCAAGAAGTGAATGCAAGCTACACTATTTTTAGTGCTTTTTGAATGTATTTAGTTTCAATAGGCACATTCACTGCCAAGGTGGAATCAATTTTACATATTTCTTATGAACATCTTACACATACTGTACCATTAAATGCTTTGTTATTAACAACATCTCAATGTTATATCATTTAATGTTATGGCTGTATTGTAGGAATTTTCTCAGAAGCCAAATAATACTTACATATGCTATTTTTAACTCTTTTCAAATCAAAGTCTACCTAAATACAAATAAAGATAGCATACACAACTATTTAGATATACATGTGCATATATAAATTGTTGTTGCATTCTCAAATGAGACACAGTGGTCTTGGTATGTATATATCAATATATATTTCTTCCTATATGTGTTTTTTAAAATATCAAACAAGGAATTCAATACATATATATAGACATAAATTCGAGCTACATTTCCTGCCAGTAAATATTATAAACAAACAAAGAAATTGTAAATGAGCTATGAGACGACAAATCCTATTCATGGCTGAGTTGATGAAAATTTCAGTGGAAAATTCAAAAAAATAGCCTATCAGCTAAAATATAAAGTTGAACAAATAAAAAAGCTATTAGAATAACACTTAAAATCCACAAAACTATTTTTTTCTCCACGCTCATACAAATATCTTTTCAACTTTCCAAATCAATTATTTAAACCCAGTTGTTTATCATCATACCTATCTTTTCGAGGCCATGACAACAATTATATGATGCAAAAATCTCTAAAAAATGCATATAACAACACACGATTAATTGTAAATTTGAGCTACATTGCTTGCCATTAAATATTATAGAGAAATCATTTATGCAACATACCCATGTAAAATGACTTGTAGCAAATAATTGCTATTCTAACACCTCTTATACAATTTCTCTATTTCTCTTTAATATTTATTCACAAAGAACATAGCTCAAATCTTGTATGAATATGTTTCATAATATTCTTTTTTTCCTGATCTGCTTGAAGTTTCCTGAAACAAACTACCCAAGTCTATTTATGTAAAGGGTGGAGCTTGGTAATTACATGGGTTGGCAGTGTCTTATATCAATATGTTTCATTATATTCTTTGTTCCTCATCTGTTTCAACTTCCCCACAACAAACTCTTCTTCATCACATTCTTTTTTCTAGTTCCCCATAAAAAATTGTTCATTATCATAGTTTTCCTGTTCTATTCTCCAAATTTTAAATTCTATTTAATGTGGGTTGTAGAACATTTGTCATTTTCCTGTGATTCTTAAGTGTTTTCCTAATAGCTCTTTTTCAATTTTGCTTGTTCTCTTACACCAATATGTTTCATGATAATCCTTTTTTCTCAAATTAAAAATATACAATTGAACAAATACAAGAGCTATTAGAATAACACTTCAAAGCCACCAAACTATTTTTCCCTCCACACTTATACACATATCTTTTCAGCCTGGCAAAACAATTATTTAAACCCAGTTCTTCATCACGACACCTATTTTCTTTAGACTATGAAAACAATTATATAATGCAACAACTTGTGCAAAATGCATATAGTGCCACAAGCTTAATTGTAAATTCAAGCTACATTGATTGGCATTAAATACTGTACACAAATCATTTACGCAAAATACCCATGTAAAACAACTTGTAGCAAATAATTGTTATTCTAACACCTCCTATACAATTTTTCTATTTGTCTTCAATATTTATTAACAAAGAACATAGGTTGAATCTTGTATCAATATGTTTCATGATATTCTTTTTTTCCTGATCTCCTTGAAGCTCCCTGGAACAAACTGCCTAGGTCTGTTTATGTAAGGGGTCAAGCTTGCTAATTACGTGGGATGGTAGTGTCCAATATCAATATGTTTCATTGTATTGTTTCTTCCTCATCTTTTTCAACTTCCGCACAACAAACTGTTCTTCATGATATTCTTTTTTTTCAGTTCCCCATAGTTTTTTTACAATTTCCCTATTCTATCTATAATATTTAGTGGGGAATAATGTAGTTCTATTTAATGTGGGTTTTCCAGTATCTGTCATTTTCTTGTGATTGCTAACTATTTTCCTAATAGGTCTTTTGTAATTTCCCTTAACCCAAAAATTTTAGATATGAACATCTATATATGTGAAATTACTTACAAAGAATATTCAAAGTAAAGAACCCAGTTCAAGTCAAATGCATGTATAGTTTTGAGTTTCTAGAATAATCCTGCTTAGCTTAAATTCTATTAGTATCTAGACAAGGTGTAATAGAAAATTCTATGTAACAACTGGCTTCTCAATTCAAAATTCAAGCTACATAATTTCCCACTAAATATTATAGAGAAAATAGGAAAATTGTAAAACAACTATTAGAAAAACACTTAAGAATCATACATAAATCACAGATGATCTAAAACCCACACCAAACATATTCATACAAGAGCAATTGCAGATTAACATAGGAGCAATTATTTTTTTCCCTTTGTTTATTGTTTCAGTTATCTCTATGAATCTTTCATTTATTGTTTGTGGTTATCTATGCGTATCTTTGGCGTTGCAGCCATTAACATAGGAGCAATTATAGTTCAACGAGTAGCAATAATCTCTACAAAAAGCCTATAATGCCACACACCCAATCAAAAATTTGAGCTACATTGCCTGGCACTAAATATTCTAGACAAATAGAGAAATTGTAAAAGAGCTATTACAGGATAAATCATATTCATGGCTTGGCTAACAAAAATCCCCATCAGAAAGTTCAAACAAATAAATTGAACAAATAAAAAATATATTACAAAGAATAACACTTAACAACCACCAAACCAATTTTATCTCCAACATGTTTCTGCTTTCATACTAACCCTCTACATATTTATATATACAGATGCAATCACTCCTATCTTAATATGTAATTGGTCCTATCTTAATGGGTGTAATGACAGAGATACACCGAGATAACTAAAACAATAAACAAAGGGTGATAAAATCAAAAACCCTAACCATATTTTTTTACCAAATAAACAAGATTTAACTACAATTGCTCCTATGGTAATGGGTATAAGGCCATATATTTATGCAATCACTCCTATGTTAATTTGCAACTGGTCCTATCTTAAAGGTTGTAACAACAAAGATGCACAGAGATAACCAAAACAACAAACGCAGAGCGATAAAATTACTAACCCTAACCATATTTTTTGACCAAACAAAGGCCAAAGATGCACAAAGATAACAACAAACAATAAACGAGGGACAAAAAAATTACTAACCCTAACCATATTTTTTGACAAAAGAAAGAAGATTTAAGTGTACAAAACCATAACACCAAACATCCCTATAAAACCACTTACAAATTCCGAACAACAAGAGTTTTAACATAAACAATAAATAAATCATTCATGCAAAACACCCATATAAAATGACTTACAAATTGTGCAGAACAACAGTTTTAAGACCCTCCAATCTCCTATAAAATTGAGCTGAAGACATCAATTTTTACAATAGTCTCCTATCAAACGAACCATGGAACTGAAGGCGATGATTTTTAGAATAGTCTACTCTCAAACCAACACCACAATTGCTCTTTCGACAATGCAACTTAATCAATATATTTTCTCACACATTTCAAACTTTACTTTCCCACACTGCAACACCCATGTAAAACGACTTACAGATTCTGAAGAACAACACTTTTAACATAAGCAAATAATAAATCATCTATGCAAAACACCCATGTAAAATGACTTACAGATTGGGGAAAATGACAGCTTCAAAACCCTCCAATTTGCTATGAAACCAACAACGAAAATAGTCTGCTATGAAACCAACACCACAATGGTTGTTTCAACAATACAACTTAAACAAAGTATACTTTCCCACACTGTAACACTCAATATTGCATTTACTTTGTCCACCTACATTTACACTGTCTGCCCCCATCGTACAACAACGACAAAATGATTAAACAATCCTGCAAGAAAACACTTACGGTTCAACTTCCACATATTGAGGACACCAACTCCACCACCACCAACCCACGGAAAAACCAAGCTCCACGTTGCCACAAAAAACCCGATCTAGTCGCCACCCGCTGGGACATCTTCGACGCCGACAAATCCAATTCATGGTTGGGCTGACGAAATTCCTGATAGAAACCTCAAAAAAAATATCCTATCGGCTAATTATATATTTGAATAGTTATTTTTGAATGAAATTGTAATTTTCATATTTAAAAAAGATATAAAATGGTGTACTCTCGTACCCATGTGATGGTATTTTGCTTTCAAAGGAATCATGGTGCTTTGGTATTAAATAAGAAAGAGTGGTTTCCCACTTCTTAAAGGAATACAAATAAATTGAATATTTTTTATGTAAAATAATATGTAGGTTATTTGAAACTATTTGAAGTAATTTTTTATTAGTATAAATAATATAATTATTGTATTTTGAATGTGAATTAAATTTTAATAGTGAAATTTGTATATTTATGCCATTTTCAATTTAGTTTTGTATTTATTCTTAGGTAATATTTTGATATACATGCATAGTGATAAATATCATGATTCTATGTGAATGTAGGCTTATTCTCTTAACCTTTTATACATTAACATCAACATGCTATAATACATTCACCGTATTTTTCCACTTACCATACATATCTATCCACCTACCTCAATTTAGTTCTTTTCACCTAGTTTTGATTATTATACCATTCTAGGATGAGTTTGCAATCTTGGGGATGAACTTCCAATCACAAAATTATGTGTAACAAATTTATAATTTTATCATTTGAGAAAGACAATGAATTTTGAGAGAAATATGCAATTGTTGGCATATATATTCATAGAAATTGATTGGATAAATGGAATGATAACCATTAGGATAGTGAGATGAATATGAAGATCAAGTATAGATTTATGACTATCAATACATCCTAGAATTAAATACCACTCTAACAAAGTAGAGATTTTGCACAAACTTCTAAGTAATTCATTAATTTTGGCTAGGGAAATTTTTTAAAGTTGTGTCAATAGTAGTTATAATGAACTTGTGTCCATTAGCAAATGTGGGATGTATCCATTAGGGAAATGAAGAAAATAGAAAACAAAATTTACTATTAAAATACCAAATGTCCCACTAGCCTCATTCTTAATATTCTATCAATAGATAATCAATAGATAGATTATATTATAGTTTTACAAAAAAGAACTACATCTATTTTTTGATGTGTGTGCTAATAATGAAAATTCCAAATCAGATTAATGTATGTTTAAAATAATATTTCTTCTCTATCATAAGAATTTATTGGATTTTATGTTCATCGTCTACTTTGTTATGGTTCAAGTTTGGCTATCTAAATTAGACATGTGATTGCAGACTCATCATAGAGCTTTAGATTGACCTTCCACAAACTAAAACTTTGCTCTATTGTCTCCTTGAATAATCCTCATTTTCTTTGTTGCTTTTACTAATTTAAGGGTTGATGTTATTAAGAAATACCGTGGAAGGGTTGTCCTTTCATCAAAAGTAGACATACTCTCATAAATTACAAAGATTGAAAGATAGTAGAAAAGCAACTTACAATGACATATACACATTATTTACTTCTTTTAAAATACCAAATCTAAATACATTACTATAAAGTGATTCTGTGATTCTTTAAATCCTTTACAGTAATAGAAAATGCTTAAAAAATTGATGAATGATGAAATTAATACAATTAAATATAATGCATAACATTGAATTAACAAAACGCGTGCTTCACCACTTGAAAACAAAAACATTGAGGCCAACGAACCGAATATTTATGAGGTAGCTGGAAAATATTACTACCTCTTTCATTTAAAATTGCGTCTTTGGCATTGACTACATTTGAAACAAGACTGGTGGGTATTTTTGTGCAAAACAGCCTACAAATACACGCTCTGCGGCAAAAGCCAGAGTATAGCAGAGCATCTCACGTTCTATCTTAGATTTCTGTGTATACTTGAAGTAACGTATTTCCTCAAAGCTTCCTCCGTCATGGGATCTCCTGTGGGTTTCCGTAACATCGCTATACCCAGAGTGCTGCTCTACTCGGCATCAGCCATGGCCTACATACAGAACGCACTATATTGGTTTCTTTCTGCTCTTGGACTGAGCGGGCCGCCACCGCCTGCAAGTGCTGGTCGAGATGAACTGTTTTAAAAATAATCTCCTCAAGTTTAGAATGTTTTATTTCTGAGCTTTTTACATGATAAATTTTAAGTTTAGAGTTAGTAGAACGAAATCTTGAAATTCTAAGACTGTATTTAAGAGTGTTGGTCGATCGGGTCAGTCATACAACTGAATCTCATTCAGATAGTGTATTCGACAATTACGTACAGATCGTATGTTTTTCTTCCATCTTATTTTTCGTTGCAGTTACTACTGCTTCGAAATCTATAGAGAATTT
Organism: Sequoia sempervirens; assembly: GCA_007258455.2. Taxonomy (NCBI): domain Eukaryota; kingdom Viridiplantae; phylum Streptophyta; class Pinopsida; order Cupressales; family Cupressaceae; genus Sequoia; species Sequoia sempervirens. Next base: position 3,352 of record VDFB02368689.1, on the reverse strand, counting down.
TAATAAAATTTCATTTCTTTTAAAAAACTGAAAACAAAAAATTAAATCTTAGTCTTAATTGTAAAAATAAATTTTGTTGATTAATTTAGAATTTCCCGTTTCTCGATTAGAAATGTTTCCTACCAATCGTAGATTCCGTTTGTTTCATGATTTTATTTATTGAAAGCGACCTTTTGGGTGTCCACAAAACAAATTGATTTTTTTATTCTTTTATTGGAATAAGCTAAAACAAATCATTTTTTATTTATTTTTAATGGAATAAGCTAAAACAAATCATTTTTTCATCGCTTTCGAAAAATGGTAGCATGCAATGTTGATCGTAAAATAAGAAATTATGTTTTGTCATATGTAAGGGAATAAATGCGTTTTCACATGTAAAAAATTTAAAATGGTATATTTTTCTATTGCCACTTTCACATTATGCTATTTTGATTTAAAAGTAAGGAGTCATAAAATTTTGATATTAAAAAAAAAGGCGGTTTTCATTATCTAATAATCAATTTATTAGTAAAACTAAGATAATTATTATAATTTTGAATGTGAATGAAATTCTAATTTTTTTAGGTGTAAAAAGATATAAGTGTACTGTCACTTTCATATGATGGTATTTTGATTTAAAACGAATCATGATATTTTGATATTAAAGAACAAAGAGTGGTTTCTCATTTTATAAAGGAATAAATGTAAATAGAATATATGTTATGTACAAACCTTTTCAAGTAATTTTATATTGGTAAAAGTAAGATAATTATTATATTTTTGAATATGAATGAAATTATAATATTTCACTTGTAAGGAAATGGAAAATGATATATCACTTTCATATGATGGAAATTTTGATTTGAAAGGAATCAAAGTGCTTTGATATTAAAGAAGAAAGAGGTCTCCCACTTGAGAAGGGAATAAATGTATATTGAATATTTCTTATGCAAAATAATGTGTAGGTTATTTTCAACAATTCAAAGTAATTTTTTATTAGTAAAAATAAGATAATTATTATATTTCTCAATGTGAATGAAATTGTAATTTTTCACATGTAAAAAAGTATAAAAGGATATACTCTTGTACCCATGTGACTATTTGACCTAATTTTTTATTAATATAAATAAGATAATTATTATATTTATGAATGTGAATGAAATTATAATAGGAAAATTTGTATGTTTATGTTATTTTCAATTTAGTTTAGTATTTATTCTTAGGTAATATTTGATATACATACATAGTTATAAATATGATGATTTTGTGTGATCTACGCTTGTTCTCTTAAGCTTTTATACATTTAAATCAACATGCTCTTATACTTTCACTTTATTTTCCCACTTATCATACCTATCTATGCACCTACCTCGATTTAGTTATTTTCACCTAGATTTGATTACTATACCATTCTAAGATTATTTTGCAATCTTGGGGATGAAATTACAATTACAAACTTATTTGTAACAAATTTAAAATTTAATCATCTGAGAAAGATGGCAAAGTTTGAGAGAATTGTGCAATTGTTGGCACATATTTCATAGATTTTTTTGGATAAATAGAATGATAACCATTAGGATAGCGAGATGAATATGAAGATCAAGTATAGATTTACAACTGTGAATACATCCTAGACTTAAAAACCACTCTAATAAAATAGAGATTTTGTGCAAACCTCTAAGTAGTTCACTAATTCTGGTTAGGAAAAATTTGTAAAGTTTTGTCACATTTTATGCAATATTTTTAGAATATAATAACTTCCAACTAAAATTCCAATTGGTCTACCAAATTTATTATGTCTATATTTATTTTACTTAAAATAATTTGTGTCACAACTATTCTTGTTTGAATATAATAACTTCCAACTAAAATTCCAATTGGGCTACCAAATTTATAATGTCTATATTCATTTTACTCAAAATAATTTGTGTCACAACTATTATTGTTTGAATGTATTCACCAGATATGACATATAGAATCACTTAGTGTTAATTCACAAAATATTAATACTATGTGCAAAATAAATGTTCTTACCATTTCTACTGACACAAATATTTTTTGTGTATATTCAAAGTTACACTTTTGTAGATCTAAATAACTATTTCAAACAATATTAATTTTAAATATTTTATTATCATTTATATTTTCTTTCTTATCTTCACTAAAAATCAATCACAACTAAATATAATGTTAATTGTATTCAAAAGAAAAAAACACTACTATTTGTCAATAAAATAGAGAAAAAATGATAAAGTGGAAGAAAGATTATGTTTCATGACAATATACTAATTTTTAATCTCAATTCAATTGTTAAGATAAATTATGTATGTCTGTAAAAAATAAATATTTATCTAAATGAATAAAATAGAAAAGGAAATTTATTATTAAAATAACAGATGTCCCTCTAACCTCATTCTTAATGTTCTATTAATAGATAGATTATATTGTAGTTATACAGAAAAATAACTACATCTATTTTTTGAAGTTTGTGTGCTAATAATGAAAATTCCAAATAAGATTAATATACCTTAAAAAAATGTTTCTTCCTTTTCATAAGAATTTATTGGATTTTATGTTCATCCTCTACTTTGTTAGGGATCAAGTTTGGCTATCCAGGCTAGACATGTGATTGCAGACACATCATAGAGCTTTAGATTTAACCTTCCATAAAGTAAAACTTTTCTCTATTGTCTCCTTGAATAATCTTCATTTGCTTTGTTACTTTTACTAATTTAAGAGTTGACGTTATTAAAAAATACCATGGAAGGTTGTTCTTTCATCAAAAATAGACATACTATGATAGATTACGAAAATTAAAAGATAGTAAAAAAAAAAAAAACTACAATGACATGTACATATTCTTTACTTCTTTCAAAACACCAAATCTATATACATTACTATTCAATGACTCTTTAATTCTTTAAAGTAATAGAAAGTGTTTAAAAATCAATGAATGATGAAATTAATATAATTAAATATCTTTAAATACTAAGACATATGTTTCACCACTTGAAAACGAAAAATTTGAGGCTAACCAACCAAATATTTATGAGGTAGTTTGGAAAATATAAAATATTACGACTTGTTTCATTTAAAATTGCGTATTTGGCATTGAGTACATTTTGAAACGAGACTGGTGGATATTTTTGTGCAAAACAGCCTACAAATTACGCTTTGCTGTAAAAGCCAGAGCATAGCAAAGCATCTCACGTTCTATCTTAGATTTTTGTGTATACTTGAAGTGGCCCTTTTCCTCAAAGCTTCCTCTCCCATGGGATTTTCTGTTGGTTTCTTTCTGCTCTTGGATTGAGAGGGCTGCCACAAGACGAGAGCTATTTGTGGCAAGAGATACCAGAAATTCCCCCCACATAAG